>JASIRB010002336.1:0-109172 GCA_030323885.1 Branchipolynoe longqiensis
TCTCAGGCAAGTAACCACATAGACAGGTAGGTGTGGGTAGTGTAGTGATATCAGGGAGCCTAGGTGGTGTAATGGTTAGCACACTGGCCCAGAATGCAAAGAGATGTGGGTTCGAATCCCGCTCTAGGCGCAATATTTCCCATTTTCGTCACCCCCACGACACTGGTTGCAATGACCATGATCCTGTACAAGCTACACGTTGCATAGTTGTTGAACCTACCCTGTGTATGTATGTAAGTGTGCCCTACAAGACTTACAATTCCAGGGGGACGAGTGTAGTGGTCTGCACTGACCTCTCAGGCAAGGCGCCGCATAGACAGGTATGCGTGGGTAGTATGGTGATATCAGGGAGCCTAGGTGGTGTAATGGTTGGCACACTGGCCCGGAATGCAAAGAGATGTGGGTTCGAGTCCCACTCGAGGCACAATATTTCTCATTTTCGTCACCCCCATGACACATGTTTTCATTTCGGTGTTTTTTTGCACATTTATTGATTAATCAGGGTAAATTACAATCACAAACAAATCGCTGATCTTCCTCATTCCGCTGCTCTTGCCCCATCCTACTAATGCCAATTGCCATCCTAGATAGCGACAAGTATAAATTTTGAAGTCATTGGTTTGACTCAGCTGACTCTCGAATCCCATGACCTGCCATACAGGGAAGCGGGCGCTCAACTCATTCGGCACATCCCGTCTGGTCAAACGTTCAGGGATGAAAGTGGTCTCCAGCAAATCACAGAAATCAAGCCGAGATTATTACACCGACTGCGAATTTCGGTGAAAACACGGATTCCCCCCCCCCCCCCCCATAGAATTAGCGCTGTCAGGGAATCGTGGGGAAAATGCTGGAAGTCAGGTTTAAACTATCCTTGTTGTGCCTGTATTATCGCCCATATCTAACTCTTTCTTGCTTGGGGTTTCCGTTACTAATATCTATGGTCATAAAAGAACAGGATTTGAACCCAATTGTTGTCATATACTTCCAGATTCCTTGGCGTATTGCTTAACGTTAATCGCTAGTTTAGATTTGTTTAAATCGCGGAAATTCGCAAAATCGCGGAGATCTTTCAAGTATGTACATTTATGTATTCTACATCGGTAAATATGACCTGAGTCCCGAAAGTCCTGCGTAGATATTTCTGAATGGCTGGAAATTTGTTGGGAAAGCGCCTATTCACAGTGCTGCCTACAAGGGGGGGGGGGGTGCGTTGCTATGGCAACCACAGTGCCGGAGAATCAGGTTGGCCCAGAATGCATAGCGTCGTGACACACCAACTCACCCCCCCACCAGCCTACTCTCTAAGCTGACTGCTGCCTCCCCCCCCCCCCCACAACCCCTATCCCCCACAACCCCCACCCCAGACACTTACCTAGTCATCTCTGACTAAGACCGTATAAAATTCACCCCAACTGACCCTAACACACTTCTGCAACCACCACCATGGCCTAACACCATTTCACCCCAACCTAACACCATTCTACAACCACCAGCATGCCCTAACACCGTTGCACCCCAACCTAACACCATTCCACCAATTTCATCCCAACCTAACACCATTCTACAACCACCACCAAGCCCTAACACCATTTCACCCCAGCTTAACACCATTCTACAACCACCACCATGCCCAAACACCATTTCATCCCAACCTAACACCATTCCATCAATTCCAACCCAACCTAACACCATTATACAATCAAAATCATGCCCTAACACCATTTCACCCCAACCTAACAACATTCTACAACCACCACCATGCCCTAACACCATTTCACCCCAACCTAACACAATCCCAGCAATTCCAACCCAACCTAACACCATTCTACAACCACCACCATGCCCTAACACCATTTCACCCCAACCTAACACCATTCTACAACCACCACCATGCCCAAACACAATTTCACCCCAGCCTAACACCATTCCACCAATTCCATCCAAACCTAACACCATTCTACAAACACCACCTTGCCCTAACCATTTCACCCCAAAATAACACAATTCCACCAATTCCATCCCAATCTAACACCATTCTACAACCAAAATCATGGACTAACACCATTTCCCCCAACCGAACACCATTCTACAACCACTACCATACCTTTACACCATTTCACCCCAACCTAACACCATTCCATCAAGTCCACCCCAACCTAACACCATTCTACAACCACCACCATGCCCTAACACCATTTCACCCCAACATAACACCATTCCACCAATTCACCCCAACCTAAGATCATTCTACAACCAAAATCATGCCCTAAGACCATTTCACCCCAACCTAACACCATTCTACAACCACTACCCTGCTCCTGATGTGACCTTAGATGTTGCCAGACCCAACACCATTTCATCACTCCAGCCTGTTCATCACTATTCTACAACCTTCACCCTGCCCTAACACCCTTTCATCCCACCCTAACACCGTTGTACAACCACCACCATGGCCGACAATTATTTGACTACCCCAATCTGCTCTACACCATTCCACAACCTCATTCTGCTCTAACACCATTTCATACCTGCCACTGAACCCTATCCAAGCAATGCCAAGTCTATATGGCTCTTTGCCTCGGAGGTCAGGGTGGACTACTACACCCAGAATTGTAAAGGCCCAGTCACACCTCACCGGTCTGAGGAACCGGACAGAAACTGGACACTGTCCGGTGAAATACGTCAATGTCCATTTTATATACGGTACGCATCCGGCGTGTCCGTTATCTGTACGGTCGTGACCGGTCTGTATGGTGTCAAGTTTTGAACATGCACAAAACTTGTACTGGACACCGCCGGACTGACATGTATGGTTGGTGTCCATTTTAAGTCCACTTAGTCCGTTTCATGTCTGGTACACATCCGTTACGTCTCCGGTTTGCTTCCTGAATAGGCCGTTGACGGTGTTGCAGGATTTGGTCTATTGTTTTTTTATATGTTTTCAGCATGTCCGTTAACAGTTCGGTATGTGTCCGTTTGATGTTTGGTCCGTCCGTTTGATGTTTAGTCCGTCCGTTTGACATTCGGTTTTCGCCCGTCGGTTGACCGTTGCTTGTTCGTTGTTATCTGGTTATCGTCCGGTTATCGTCTGGTGGCTATTCGTTAATGTATGTTCCTTGCCCATTGAAAGGGCAACATTTCGACACATTTCGGTACATTTTGATACCGAACACCACGGACTAGAAAATTCTTTGTCCGGTTGTGTCCGTTGCTCAATCCGGTGATGTGTGACAGGCACTTCAGTGTTTTAAATGGTTTACGTCTGTAAGTCATTTAATGCTTACAGTTACATACACACAGGTGATGCACTTACATGCAGTATATAACGTGTACAGGATCATGGTCATGGCACCAGTGTCTTCGAGAGGACTGTTCCACCCACTGGGGGAGCGGGACGTAGCCCAGGCGGTAGAGTATCCACCTGTGAAGCTGTCGGTCATTCGATCGATACTGCTCAGTGGACACATTTGCAGCTGGTTCAGCAAAGGATGTGGTATGTGCTGTCCTGTCTGTGGGAAAGTGCATATAAAAGACCCCTTGCTGCTTATCGGAAAGAGTAGCCTATATGGCGGCAGCTTGTTTCCTCCAAAGAAATATGTCAGAATGACCATATATTTGATGTCCAATAGCCGATGACAAAAACATATGTGCTCTACAGGCATCGTTAAATAAAACAAGTTTTACTTTTGTGTTTCACCTATTGCTACCAGATACTAGGGACACTAGGCGCTACAAGACACTAGGGACACTAGGCGCTACCCGGCTGGTCAGTAACAGGTTATTCCTATTCCTTGCCGGAATAAACCAGGGATCGCCCTTCGATTCAAAGCTATCTTATGTTTTTTGTGTGTGTTTCTTGGTACATTAGTTGTTTAAGCAGGGGAAATTTAAATCGCATACGATTGGTCTTCCTCATTCCACTGTTCCTTGCCCTATCCTAATAATGCTCAGCGCCTGGCTAGGTACCGACAAGTATACATTTTAAAGTAATTGATTTGACTCGACGAGGGTTTGAACCCATGGGTTCGAATCCTGTGACCTACCACAAGTCATTCGGCTACACTAACCATTACACCACCTATGCTCCCATCTGGTGTTACTCCTTTTTATTCCTCAAGCAAAGTAGGGTTGCAGTCCCTCACAATAATAATAATAATAATAATAATACTAATAATACTAATAATAAAAGTGGACCATTCACTCACTACACGCGATAACGGCCGCGGTGGCCGAATCGGTAGAGCACAGGCTTCCCGTGTGGAAGGTCAGAAGTCCGCGTACCGGTCGAGTCAAACCGATGACTTACAAAATTGGCACTTGTCGCTACCTAGCCTCGTACTTGGCATTAATAGGATAGGGCAAGGACTGGTTAGCTCAGTATCAGGATAATGTGACTGAGTGGAATATCAGGTCATGGTGCTGGCAGTAGGCCTGGTTTCCCAGTGGGGCAGCACTATATAGTCACCATGAGTGTGCACTGTCACAAGTCTATACCCATCAGTAGACTCCCGTTGTGATATGTATGACCTTAGAGTTAGATGTTGTAAGGACGTAAAACTCCAACAACCAACCAACCAACCAATAATTGTATTGTTCAATCAGAGTAGGGTCGCAGTCCCTTACAATAACAATATTAATAATAATGGACCATTCACTCACTACACGCGGTCACGTGACATGATGATGACGTGCCTTCCCTTTAACCCGCCCCACCCCCACATCAACAAGTGTAGCACCCCCAACAGGTCGACTCCCCAGGGGGGCACCACGTGACTAATGTCCTCCCGCCATACAAGCCTCCATTGTCGTCTGGGCAAAAATAAAAGTCGTCTGCCATCAATAAAATAACCACCGCGCTCCCAACTGTCGATATTTCTCTTCTCTTATTAGTTATTATGGCAAGAACAGAGGAAATGGCGAAATGTTAACATGTTGTGAAATATCGGGAGTTCATATTTGTGGGTGGGGGGTGGGTTTTGTGGGGGGGGGGGGGTGGATCATATATGTTTTAGTGTCAGATACAATTACCATGATGTTTATTTGTTGTTTCATGTCCTAGCAACATCTAAGGTCATATCAGGATTGGTACTGACTTGTGACAGTGCACACTCATGGTGACTATATAGTGCTGCCACACTGAGAAATCAGGCTGCCAGCACCATGACCTGATATCGCACTCAGTCACATTATCCTGTCACTGAGCGAACCAGTCCTTGCCCTATCCTAGTAATGCTGGGCGCCAGGCTAGGAAGCGACAAGTAATAATTTTTAAGTGATTGGATTTACTCGACCAGGTTCGTACCCACAAACTCATGGGGTCGGATCTCCCGATCTCCCAAAATAGGAGACGGACGCTCAACTCATTCGGCCACCCCGTCTGTTCTCAATTAGCATGAAGTCTGGATGAAAAGAAAGAAGTACATTTCAGTCTTCAGAGTTAGGTCCACAACCAAACAACAACCACAAACCAACAACCACAAACCAACACACCACCCCAACCAAAACAACCACCAAACAACACACCACAAACTGTCATGTACATTTTACTGTCAGTGTTCATGGTTAGGTCTGTCAAAAACTCAGTTTCAGAGTTAGGTCTGTCATGTACATTTTACTGTCAGTGTTCATGGTTAGGTCTGTCAAGTACATTTTACTGTCAGTGTTCAGAGTTAGGTCTGTCATTTACATTTCATTGTCAGTGTTCATGGTTAGATCTGTCATTTACATTTCACCGTCAGTCTTCAGGGTTAGGTCTGTCATGTAAATTTCACCATCAGTCTTCAGGGTTAGGTCTGTTATGTACATTTCACTGTCAGTCTTCAGGGTTAGAACTGTCAAGTACATTTTACTGTCAGTGTTCATGGTTAGATCTGTCAAGTATATTTTACTGTCAGTGTTCAGAGTTAGGTCTGTCATTTACATTTCACTGTCAGTCTTAAGGGTTAGGTATGTCATGTACATTTTACTGTCAGTGTTCATGGTTAGATCTGTCAAGTACATTTTACTGTCAGTCTTCAGGGTTAGATCTGTCATGTAGGTTTTCTCTGTGGCGGAGTGGTTAGAGTGTCTTACTTTTTTATAGGTCGGACTCCTAATCTAAAGTCCGGTGGTTCTATTCCCCATGCCACCACATCTGCCAATTCGGATTTCCACCACTGTGTATAACTTACAGCATCATCAAAGGCCAGTTCCTCTCATACCATGTCTATGTGGCTTGGGTCGGTAAAAGTGTAGGCTCAGCCTTTCTATCGACCAAATGTCTAATGGTGAAAACAAGTCTATTCAGACTTATCCATGATAGGCAGTATAAATCGTCAAGAAAAAAGAGAAGTACATTTTCATATAAGTTTTCAGGGTTAATGTTCTATAATCGTGGATTATGGGGATAGACAGAGTACAAATTGCAATACATGTTACGGAATCTGGAATCTGGAACTTAGATTGTGGGGGGTTCATAACCTTACGACGGATACCGGCTGCAGAACTACAGGAATATAGAAAGGCACCGATAAATCGGTCCGATCTTTGGTTGAAGATTAATCTTCAGGTGGGACGGTTGTAGAAGCTGGGGATTTCTTTACAACAATTAAACAAAGAAACGTTGGGGTGGCCCCGAATCACTCCAGTCCGGCGGTAGCAGAGCACTCGCATCCAGCAGCAGCAAGGGTTCAGGAGGAAGGGACGGGTAAAAGCGGGTTCAGGCGAGTTCCAGCAACAAGAACAAAGCGAGAGAGTGAAAAGGTAAAGGGTCCCACCCAAGCAAACAACTCCTTTGGTCAGGGGGAGAAGTAAACCCGGTAGGGAAAAAAAGGGTAGAGTATAGGAAAGAGAAATGAGGAGAGTTGAGTCAAAGGGCCGTGTCTCTTTGCTCTATGGTGACCAGCCGGCGAGCCAGAGACACGCACGGAGTAAGAGTAGAAAGTGAAATGCTGGCGGGCTCCCCCTCCTGGAACTCTTTTCAGACATTATCAAGAGGGAGCGCCAGCGGAGAGGAGTAGAGAGCAGCGTGGACGAAGTGTGGCCCGGATAGCAAGTGGAATGTGGAATCTGACCTGATAGTGTGCTGAGTAAACATGGCGACTGGTGTGAGGTGTGATTAACAAGGAGCTAGGTGGCCTTCACTGTAGAAAGACCTCTGTGGACAGTAGTCAGCAGCACAGACAATGCAGGTTACAGACTGCACTGTGTGGTGTGTGATGTAGGCAGCCCCGTGCAGTCTATAGGCGGTGTTCTCAGTGTAGGCAGTAGGATGTAGACTCTTTTGAGAACTGCAGTCAGTAAACTGTCATACATATATTAGTCCATAGAGAGTAGTATGCAGGGAGATATTACTGTGTAGGCTATGTTCTATGGATGGTTGTATGCAGACTGCAGTCCAGTGGTAGACTATGCTGTATCGATGGTATCATGTAGACCGCAGTTCATTGAGATTGATTGATTGGTGGTTGCTTTACGCCGTGTCGGCAGCATAGGCCATATTCACGGCGAGCAGTTCATTGAGAGTAACACACAGACTTCATATAGATGGTAGCATGTAGACCGCAGTTCATTGAGAGTAACACGCAGAGTGTTGTATAGATGTTATCATATAGACCGTAGTTCATTGAGAGTAACACATAGACTATGCTGTATAGTTGGTAGCATGTAGACTGCAGTTCATTGAGAGTACTAACACATAGACTATGCTGTATGGATGGTATCATGTAGACCGCAATTCATTGAGAGTAACACACAGACTTCATATAGATGGTAGCATGTAGACCACAGTTCATTGAGAGTAACACATAGACTGTTGTATAGATAGTATCATGTAGACCGCAGTTCATTGAGAGTAACACACAGACTATGCTGTGTGGATGGTATCACGTAGACCACAGTTCATTGAGAGTAACACATAGACTGTTGTATAGTTGGTATCATGTAGACCACAGTTCATTGAGAGTATCACACATACTATGCTGTATGGATGGTATCATGTAGACCGCAGTTCATTGAGAGTAACACATAGACTGTTGTATAGATGGTATCATGTAGACTGCATTTCATTTAGAGTAACACACAGACTTCATATAGATGGTATCATGTAGATTGCAGTTCATTGAGAGTAACACATAGACTATGCTGTCTAGTTGGTAGCATGTAGACCGCAGTTCATTGAGAGTAACACATAGACTATGCTGTATAGTTGGTAGCATGTAGACCGCAGTTCATTGAGAGTAACACATAAACTATGCTGTATAGTTGGTAGCATGTAGACCGCAGTTCATTGAGAGTAACACATAGACTATGCTGTATAGTTGGTATCATGTAGACCGCAGTTCATTGAGAGTAACACATAGACTATGCTGTATAGATGGTATCATGTAGACCGCAGTTCATTGAGAGTAACACATAGACTATGCTGTCTAGTTGGTAGCATGTAGACCGCAGTTCATTGAGAGTAACACATAGACTATGCTGTATAGATGGTATCATGTAGACCGCAGTTCATTGAGAGTAACACATAGACTATGCTGTATAGTTGGTATCATGTAGACCGCAGTTCATTGAGAGTAACACATAGACTATGCTGTATAGTTGGTATCATGTAGACCGCAGTTCATTGAGAGTAACACATAGACTATGCTGTCTAGTTGGTATCATGTAGACCGCAGTTCATTGAGAGTAACACATAGACTATGCTGTCTAGTTGGTAGCATGTAGACCGCAGTTCATTGAGAGTAACACATAGACTATGCTGTATGGATTGTATCATGTAGACCGTAGTTCATTGAGAGTAACACACAGACTATGCTGTATGGATGATATCATGTAGACCGCAGTTCAGTGAGAGTAACACATAGACTATTGCGTAGACTGTAGAATTAATAAATATATAGGAGAATGTAGACTGCAATGAATAGACTGTATAATGTAGACTGTCACTGGTAATAGATTCGGAGTCTTCAGACTATTACGCAGATGACTGGATGTCGACTTCAGAGTCTCGTTGCTAACATGCAGACCAGGTAAGGCATAGACTAGTTAGTGTGATAGGTTGTAATGTACAGATGGGTTGTCCCCAGAGTAATCCACAGACGGTAGTGTGCAGACTGCAGTATATAGACGGCACCTTATGTATCTGGAATGAATGCTTGGCTCTGAGCTGCTCACAACAGTCGTTGACACCTAGTGACAGCAGCACCTAGTGACAGCGACACCTAGTGACAGTAGCATCTAGTGACAGCGAAACCTAGTGACAGTGGCATCTAGTGACAGTGACACTTAGTGACATCAACACCTGGTGACAGCAACACCTAGTGAAAGTAACCCCTAGTGACAGCGACACCTAGTGACAGTGACACGTAGTGACAGTGGCATCTAGTGATGGTGGTTCCTAGTGATATCAACACCTGGTGACAGCGACACGTAGTGACTCCTAGTGATTCCTAGTGATGGCAGTGACACCTAGTGACTGCAGCGAGACCTAGTGGTGCAGCGACTCCTAGTGATTCCTAGTGATGGCAGCGACACATAGTGACTGCAGCGAGACCTAGTGGTGGCAGTGACACATAGTAACTGCATAGACACCTAAGGATGACTGCAAGTCCTAGTGACAGAAGCAACACCTAGTGACTGCAGCCACTCCTAGTGTGGTGGCAGTAACATCTAGTGATGGCAGCGAATCCTAGTGGTGACAGCGACACCTAGTGATGGCAGCGACACTTAGGTACCAAGAGCTAACTCTCGCCTCTTGTCGAGTGAACCCAGAAGCTCTGTCAGTCTGTGTCCCATGAAAAGCACGCAGTAGTAGAGCGGCCACAGCGTCTCGACTGTGTCCATTGCTGAGGGCCACACCACACACAACACACATACCACACACACACACCACCACACACCAGTCACTCACAGAGGCTCCGGGGGCAAACCCCACACACCACACACACACCACACTACACCTCACACACAGCTGTGGCTGCTGCCTCTCCCTCACTCCAGGCGGGAGGCTGCGAGTCCTCCAGTGCCTCCCCTCCTGGGTTTCCTGCTCCTGCTCCAACTCCAGATCTTGCCCCACTCAGCCCTCAGCCCTCAGGCCTCACCACCACCAACTCCTGGTCACCTCTTCTTGGTTGTCCATCAGTTGCGACGATGACAGCAACTCATCATTTGTTGTGAATGCGTTGATGACCGATGAGTCCAATTTGTGCTCAGAATGTGCGGTAGGTGGCACTTTGGATTGTGTGTGTAGCCGCAGTCAGAGAGTCTGGTGGGTGAAGGAGACGCCTCACGACTAAAACCCAGAACCAATGGCTGGTGGTTCTCTGTGGGGAGATGGAGAGGGGAGTCAGCTGCTGGTCTCTACGCTCTCCTCATCTGCCATCCTCTCTGACTCTGTCCACCAACAACTCCCATCCCAACGCCTGCCTGCCTCACTCTCCAAGCACAGGACGTCGTGTTGTGGTGGCCTTTTAATGCGAGGCACGCGCCACACTCTCCACCCCACTCTCTCCTCCCACATTCACCCTCTACTCCACTCCTCCTCCGCCACTCTCCCCACTTACACTCTCCCCTCGTACACTCTCCCTATGCCCCCTGCTATCTCCCTCCACTCCACAGTCCAGGTGGCTGATCTCTACGAGTCTGCGCCTGGAGAGTGGCGAGTTGTAAGTAGGTCACGCAGACAGCCCGCGACCGGCGCCTGGCTGACCTAGATTCCGCGTCACGCCAAGCGGGGGGGGGGGGGGGATTCACTCTCCGCGCACTGCAGTCTGGGTGTTTGGTTAGTCATGGAGGGAGGGAGGGAGGAGGCAGGGAGGGAGGGAGGGGGGGAGGCGGGGGGCAGAGGCAGCAGGCAGGCGGGCAGGCAGGCGGGCAGGCAGGGAGGCAGGGCAGGCAGGCAGGCAGGCAGGAGGACAGGCAGGCAGGCAGCAGGCCAGGCAGGCAGGCAGGCAAGGCAGAGAGGGAGGCTCAGGGAGAGGCAGGGGGAGAGAGAGGGAGGCAGGGAGCGGGAGGGGGAGGGAGAGGGAGGGTGGAGGGAGGGAGGGAGGCAGGCAGGCAGGGAGGCAGGTCAGGCAGGCAGGCAGGGATGGAGGGATGGAGGCAGGCAGGCAGACAGCAGGCAGGCAGGGTGAGGAGTGTGGAGATGGAGAAGGTGTGGGGAGGGAGGGTGTTTGGAGAGTATGGGGTGGGGGGAGGGAGGGTGGGAGAGGGAGAGGGGGAGACAGGGGTGTGTGTGTGGAGAGGGGGGGTGGGAGAAGGGGGGAGGGCAGGGGGAGGGGAGGGGGGAGGGCAGGGAGAAGGGGAAGGGAGGGGAGAGGGAAAGGGGCGAATGAGGTGTGGTGGAAAAGGAGGGTAGGGGGAGGAAAGGGGGGGGGCAGGAGAGAGGTTTGTTTGTTTGTTGTTTTACATCCTAGCAACATCTAAGGTTACATCAGGATGGGCTGTAAATAAGAGGTAGAGGTACTGGTTCCAGCATGCAGTGTTTATCCATATTGGCGTAGAGTTGATGAAAGGGGAGAGAATGCAAAAAAACAAGCTGGCTGCCACTAGACGCTCTTGATTTGACTTGATTACATGATTTAACAATTTCTTCACTCCAAGCACAGCTGGTTAAGATAACAAAAAATGAAAAAAGCATAGGAACTACAGTAATATATATATACACTGTACTTCGCTAAATGGAACGTTTAAAGTCGGTCCCATGGTCGGTCGATTTAGAGAGGTTTTACTGTATATATTTAGGTGGCAGACCCTGGGGGGGGGGGGGGGGGGGGGGGGGGGCGAACTGGGGGGGTGGGGGGGGGGTTGATGTATGGCGTGTTGTGATTGGAGAGGATGGAGCCAGAACCGAATGGAATTGTGGGAAGGGGTCACCCCACCCATCTCCTCTCTCCTCCCCTCTCTTCCCCATTCCCTCCCCTCCCTCCTCCTCCCCTCTCTACTTCCTTCCCCATCCCCTCCCTTCCCCTCCCCATCCCTTCCCGTCATCTCCCCATCTTCCTGGCAACATCTAAGGTCATATCAGGACAGTCACCGACTTATGACAGTGCACACTCATGGTGACTTTATAGTGCTGTTCCACTGGAAAATCAGGCCGCTGGCACCATGACCAGATATCCCACTCAGTCACATTATTCTGACACTCAGGTGACCAGTACTTGCCCTATCCTATTAATGTCGAGTGACAGGCTAGGAAGCGACAAGTATTCAAATATCACTTTTGCAAGACATTGATTTGACTCGACCGAGAACCAAAGTCCTGACCTTCCGCATGCCAGGCTCGCGCTCTACCGAATCGGCCACCGCGCACGGTCACTAATAACTACAGAAATGAAAGTGGTCTCCGGGAAATAAAGCGGAAATGCAGATATTCTCCCATAGGTTTAGCATTGTCAGGGAATCGCAGAAAATTCCCGGAAGTCGGGTTTCATATATATTGGTATACGCTGATAGTGCTGTGCTGTTTTAAGCATGTATTCGTAGTATATGCTTATAGTGATGCGGCGTTTGGAGCATTTAGTAGTAGTATACACTGATAGTGCTGCGGTGTCTGCATCACATTAGTATACGCTGATGGTGCTGCGGACTGATAGTGCTGCGGTGTCTGCATCACATATTAGTATACGCTGATGGTACTGCACGATTGAAAAATCCCAGAAATCCGCGAAATTGCGGAATCTTTCATCCCTGAATAAAAAGGCGATGGGGGCGGGCGGATGGGGGGGGGGGGCAGGGGGGGGGCAAGGGGTGGGGGGGGGGGGGGGAGTCATGCAGCAGCCATTTACAGACATGCGCAATCCCTTAAAAGCACCCATCGACTTCCTGTCTGAGCTGATCCATTTCTGGGTTAACAGCATCAGAAACCAACTGTGTTTGCTGGTGGATTTACGTCCTAGCAAGATCTAAGGTCATATCAGGATGCTATTTGTTTGTTTGTTGCTTTATGTCCTAGCAACATTTAAGGTCATATCAAGATTGGGTCATATCAGGATGCGCACCGACTTGTGACAGTGCACACTCATGGCTACTTTATAAATTATAGTGCTGCCCCACTGGGAGACCAGGCCACTGGCACCATAACCCGATATCCAACTCAGTAACATTATCCTGATAGTGACATAACCAGGCCTTGTCCTACCAGGTTAGGCAACAAGCATCAATTATGTAAGTCATTGGTTTGACTCGATCGGAGTTTGAACCCACGACCTCACAGGAATCCACCCAGCGCTGAGTCTTACCGATTCGTTCAGCTCGTCTGGCGGAACTGAGATATTGCTGTTGGTTTGACTCGGCCGGTGTCGCGGTTTCAGTTCTCAAGCAGTTGCAGTTCTCAACATTGCTTCTGCGCATGCGTCAAAGCATCTGCGCATGTGTCAAAGCATCGTCTGCACATGTGTCAACATTAGCCCGATTCAAACCATCGCCGATCGCCGCAAATCGCTGTCACTATAGTGTCAGTGTGACTAACCTTATAAATTTAATATAATCTTTTCGGTAAACATGTTTTCTATGTGTACCAAGCGATTTGTTTCTAGGTGGTGTGATTTTAGAGATATTTCACTTTTTCTGCATGAAGATTGCTCATGACCATTGACAATGCATTGAGTTTGGCGGTACGCGCAGTGCAAAACATTATTCAAAATTAATAGAAATCCAGAACCCTAACCATATCAATTTAATATAATCGTGTTGGTAAACATGTTTTCTATATGTGTACAAAGCGATTTGTTTCTAGGTGGTTTGGTTTTAGAGATATTCCACTTTTTCTGTTTGAAGATTGCTCTCGACCATTGAAAATGCGCAGACGATGCCGTTAGATGTTGATGCAAGCGCAGAAGCGATGTTGAGAACTGCAACTGCGACACCGGGATACACTCCTCAACCTTCCGCATGTGAAGTCAGGCGCAGTCTACATATACAAATAGCTATGTGTTTAGAAACAATAAGCCACCTCGTGGCTATAAACCGTGATTCTAAACAATTTCAATTTAAACAACCCAAACGGGTATGTCTAGTGGTTCACAGGTGAGTAACCAGAGCAACTGTCTACTCAGTGTTTACAAACAGCCACGTCACCTGGCGAGAAAACAAATTGTGCCACGCAGGAAGCCATTAACATCAACACGAAGAGGGCCATTAACATCAACACTGGAGGCAGCACCACATGACCGCCTGCCCCGAATAAGGGTGCGGTATGGTATGAGCCGGCGGATGGCTCGTGTAGAGATTGATTGATTGATTGATGGTAGCTTTACGCCGTGTCGGCAGCATAGGCCATATTCACGGCGAGAAATGTTTGTTTTTTGTTCAAACCATCGCTTTTACATGTAAAAGCAGACAATCAATTATGTGCCAATAGACACTTATTAAATCAGAAAGCTCACAATCATGTATTTGTAGTCAAGGGAAACAAATTCCCATAGAAAAAGAAAAGTTTTATTAATAATTGATAGAATCTATTTAGTAAACTATATGAGGTGGTACAGTCCAGCTGCCCTCAAAAAGGCTAAAATGTTTTCCTGTTTTACCTTAGTAAAAAGGTCATGCATACTGTCTGCAGTGTAGAACTGTTGGCGCAGGGCCAAAAAATCAACGCAACTTAGTAAAATGTGTTTGAGTGTCAGCGGGGACTGACACCCAATACATTCAGGGGGAGGTTCCCCCTTGAGCAGAAAAGCATGTGTAAGCCACGAGTGGCCAATACGGCAGCGGCTAAGGACCACTTGGTCCCGCCGACCTCCCGCATGAGTCTGTGGTGGCTTTCCCACAGATGGTTCAATTTCTTTAAGTTTATTAATGTTTTCATCCCACTCATGTTGCCATTTGGATTTTATGTGGGTGGCTATTAGTGGTTTCAGATCAGAGTGAGGGATCAGACATGGTTCAAGATCACAGTTCAAGGCCTTCTTCGCAGCCGGATCAGCTCGTTCATTTCCTTGTATGCCGGCATGGCCAGGCACCCAGCACAGGTGGATGTCATACCCATCCATTGTCAGTTGGTTCATTCTATAAATGACTGTTGTTAGAATAGGGTGATTCATTTTCAGTCCAGCAACAGCCAGGAGGCAAGAGAACGAATCACTGTATATAACATAGTCAGTCTGGTTGGATACCTCGATACACTCCAACGCGAGAAGGAGTGCTTGGGCTTCTGCAGTGAAAATCGAGCTCTGATCGGGCAAGCGTAAGCCAAGTTTTTCCCGTTGGCAGACTGCCGCAGCAGCTACTCGGCTTTGGTCTTTCGAACCATCCGTGTATATGGAGAGGTGGTCTGCAAACTGGCCTTGAATCTCTGCATGCAGTCCTTGGTACTCAAGTGGATGTGTCCCAGACTTCCTCAGTTCCGTGAGTCGGAGGATAACCAATGGCTTCCTCAACGACCACGGGGGATGTTCTGAGACTTTGGCATCCTCCAACATGTCCAAATCCACGCCCAAGGCCTCCAAATGAGGTTTCATTCGGAGCCTCAGTGGCCGGATGTAACTCGGCCTGGCTTCATAACTGGATTCGTCATGTTTCTCGATTAGACAATTGTGTGCAGGATTCAATGCATTAGTTTTTATCTTGACTACACATTGCATGGCCAGTTTGATTCTCCTGTTAAGTGATGGTTCATTGGCTTCGACGTAGAGGCTCTGAACCGGTGAGGTGCGGAAGGCCCCAAGGACCAGGCGCAGTCCCTGGTGGTGGATCGTGTCTGGCAGCCCAATATATGATTTCCTTGCGAAACCATATACTATGCTGCCGTAATCCACTCATGACCGAACCAAGGTTCTGTACACGGAGAGCAGAACATCTCTGTCCGCTCCCCACTCTGAGCTGGACAGCACCCTCAGAATATCTAGCGCTTTCAGGCATCTTGTTTTCAGGTACTTTATATGTGACACGAAAGACAGTTTTGCGTCGAGAATGAGGCCCAGAAATTTGGTTTTCTCAACGACTTTAATGGGATCCCCATCCAGGGTCAGCTCCGGTTCCGCTTGCATTCTACGCAGCAGGTAGAAGTGCATGCAGACTGTTTTGATCTTGGAAAATTTGAAACCGTTCATCTATGCTTTGTGAGCGTAGAAACTGATAGGGTGCTACGACCCCAGACCGTCCTCCGATGCATAAACTGTGGACTGGCTCATTTGCAATGGATCCCGTACAAACAATAACACATAGGTATAACCAGAACGGCTGCTGCGATCATAGCATTAAACCCAGAAACCTGCGCAATTGTGGCTGATCCCGTCAAACCATTAATGCTCAGGCCCTGCTGAATCATAGAATGTGCAGTTTGGTGGGTCGTTGCATAGTTTGATGTTTTGAAACATCTGCCATTGGGACGATGTCAATCATATACCGATGTATATCTGATCTTGGATGTTTGATGCTACTTGGTCAATTCGATAGATATAAATCAAATTAACCTTTCTACAAAATAATATTTGGTTAAAAACCCTAGTGCCATGGGCCTATGGCACCAATCCGTTCCCAGAATGTTCACAACCCAAACAGAGATACCTATCTACAGCCCTGTCAGCTTCCAGGATTAGTAGGTCATCTCACATCACATTGTCACCGCGAGATGACCATCTGGGTCATAGACACAGGACTTTTGGCAAGCTTGTCAACATTATTTTGGGTTCTTTCAACTCAAATTGCTCCAAAACTAGCCATTTTTCATCAAAGTTACTCAGGACTAATGAATATTAGGATATAATGGTCAACCTGAGCTATTTATCTCAAATATAATGAAGACATTCAAATGGCATCGGACCCTGCAACTTTAATTGACACTGAACGCCTCACCCCGTCATTGAGACACGAGCTTTAAAGGCTGATTAGGACTTTGACCCTCCACAAGACTTATTTGGGGATGTGGTTAGGATGTAAAACCCCAATTATTGTCCCCCAACCCCACCAGTCTCGACTTTCAGCTGTCAGGAGAAACATGCAGTAACAGTGACAGTAACAGCAGCAGCAGTGACGGCAAGAGCAGCAGTAACAGCAGCAGCAGCAACAGCAACAGTAACAGTAACAGCAGCAGCAGCAGTAACAACAGCAGCAGTAACAGCAGCAGCAGTAACAGCAGTAGCAGCAGTAACAGCAGCAGCAACAGCAACAGCAGTAACAGCAGCAGGAGTAACAGCAGCAGCAGTAACAGCAGCAACAGTAACAGCAGCAACAGGAACAGCAGCAGCAGTAACAGCAGGAGTAACAGCAGCAGCAGTAACAGCAGTAGCAGCAGTAACAGCAGCAGCAACAGCAGCAGTAACAGCAGCAGCAGCAACAGCAGTAACAGCAGCAGCAACAGCAGCAGTAACAGCAGCAGCAGTAGCAGCAGTAACAGCAGCAACAGCAACAGCAGCAGCAGCAGTAACAGCAGCAGCAGTAACAGCAGTAACAGCAGCAGCAGCAGTAACAGCAGTAGCAGCAGTAACAGCAGCAGCAACAGCAGCAGTAACAGCAGCAGCAGCAACAGCAGCAGCAGTAACAGCAGCAGCAGTAACAGCAGCAGTAACAGCAGCAGTAACAACAGCAGCAGTAACAGCAGTAGCAGCAGTAACAGCAGCAGCAGTAACAGCAGCAGGAGTAACAGCAGCAGCAGTAACAGCAGCAACAGTAACAGCAGCGACAGTAACAGCATCAGCAGTAACAGCAGCAGCAGGAGTAACAGCAGCAGCAGTAACAGCAGCAGTAGCAGTAACAGGAGCAGCAGTAACAACAGCAGCAGTAGCAGCAGCAGCAGTAACAGCAGCAGCAGTAACAGCAGCAGTAACAGCAGCAGTAACAGCAGCAGTAACAGCAGCAGCAGTAACAGCAGTAGCAGCAGTAACAGCAGCAGTAACAGCAGCAGGAGTAACAGCAGGAGTAACAGCAGCAGTAACAGCAGCAGCAGTAACAGCAGCAGCAGTAACAGCAGTAGCAGCAGTAACAGCAGGAGTAACAGCAGCAGGAGTAACAGCAGCAGGAGTAACAGCAGCAACAGGAACAGCAGCAGCAGTAACAGCAGGAGTAACAGCAGCAGCAGTAGCAGGAGTAACAGCAGCAGCAGTAACAGCAGCAGTAACAGGAGCAGCAGTAACAACAGCAGCAGTAACAGCAGCGGCAGGAACAGCAGCAACAGTAACAGCAGCAGTAACAGCAGCAGCAGTAACAGCAGCAGCAGTAACAGCAGCAGGAACATCAGCAGCAGTAACAGCAGCAGAAACAGTAACATCAGTAGGAGTAACAGCAGCAGCAGTAACAGCAGCAGCAGTAACAACAGCAGCAGTAACAGCAGTAACAACAGCAGCAGTAACACCAGCAGCAGTAACAGCAGCAGTAACAGCAGCAGCAACAGCAGCAGCAGTAGCACCAGCAGTAACAGCAGCAGCAGTAACAGCAGCAGCAGTAACAGCAGCAGCAGTAACAGCAGCAGCAGTAACAGCAGCAGCAGCAGTAACAGCAGCAGTAACAGCAGCAGTAACAACAGCAGCAGTAACAGCAGTAGCAGCAGTAACAGCAGCAGTAACAGCAGCAGGAGTAACAGCAGCAGTAACAACAGCAGCAGTAACAGCAGCAGCAGTAACAGCAGTAGCAGCAGTAACAGCAGGAGTAACAGCAGCAGGAGTAACAGCAGCAGGAGTAACAGCAGCAACAGGAACAGCAGCAGCAGTAACAGCAGGAGTAACAGCAGCAGCAGTAGCAGGAGTAACAGCAGCAGCAGTAACAGCAGCAGCAGCAGTAACAGGAGCAGCAGTAACAACAGCAGCAGTAACAGCAGCGGCATGAACAGCAGCAACAGTAACAGCAGCAGTAACAGCAGCAGCAGTAACAGCAGCAGCAGTAACAGCAGCAGGAACATCAGCAGCAGTAACAGCAGCAGAAACAGTAACATCAGTAGGAGTAACAGCAGCAGCAGTAACAGCAGCAGCAGTAACAACAGCAGCAGTAACAGCAGTAACAACAGCAGCAGTAACACCAGCAGCAGTAACAGCAGCAGTAACAGCAGCAGCAACAGCAGCAGCAGTAGCAGCAGCAGTAACAGCAGCAGCAGTAACAGCAGCAGCAGTAACAGCAGCAGCAGTAACAGCAGCAGCAGTAACAGCAGCAGTAACAGCAGCAGTAACAGCAGCAGCAGTAACAGCAGCAGCAGTAGCAGCAACAACAGCAGCAGCAGTAACAGCAGTAACAACAGCAGCAGTAACAACAGCAGCAGTAACAACATCAGCAGTAACAACAGCAGCAGCAGTAACAGCAGCAGCAGTAACAGCAGCAGTAACAGTAACATCGGCAGTAACAGTAACAGCAGTAACAGCAGCAGCAGTAACAGCAGCATCAGTAACAGCAGCAGTAACAACAGCAGCAGTAACAACAGCAGCAGCAGTAACAGCAGCAGCAGTAACAGCAGCAGCAGTAACAGCAGCAGCAGTAACAGCAGCAGTAACAGCAGCAGCAGTAACAGCAGCAGCAGCAGTAACAGCAGCAGTAACAGCAGCAACAGTAACGCTTCCTACCAGACACTGTGCATTATTAGGATAGCACAAGGACTGCTTGACTCAGGATCAGGATAATGTGGGATATCGGGTCATGGTGCCGTCAGCCTGGTCTCCCAGTGGGGCAGCACCATAAAGTCGCCATGAGTGTACACTGTCACAAGTCGGTACCCGTCCTGATATGACCTTACATGTTGCCAGGACGTTATACTTCAACAACCAACCAACCTATTTCGGCATGTGGTTAGGGTGTAAAACCCCAATTATTGCTCCCCAGCCTCCAAACCCACCAAACCAGTCTCCACTTTCGGCTGCCACGAGAAAGATGCAGTGAAAACAGCACGCAGCCAGTGGCGCCATCTGGTGAGAAGCGCGTCAACTACGACATCTCTAGTTCCAGTCTCTGCCGCTAGGGCCAGGTGACGCCACCTGGGAGGCGCATCCAGAGTTCGTCAGTAAATGGAGCGCTTACATAGCTTTGTGGGTTGGTTGGTTGGTTGCTTTACGTCCTAGCAACATCTAGGGTCATACCAGGACGGTGTTTGTTTGTTGGGGTTTTACATCCGGAGAGCATCTAAGGTCATAGTAGAATGAGTACTGACTTGTGACTGGTGACAGTGCTTGCTTGCTTGCTTGTGGGGTTGTTCGTAACCTTGGTGTACGTTGTGCATGACTGTGAAGATGCCAACTATGGATGACCCTTAGGTCATTGAACTAAGCTCTGAAATCAGAAAAGTCCCGAAAAACGAAGTCCTCCAGTGCACTATATATATATATAAACTATAAAAAAAAGCACACGGCCGCTTGTGACCGCCTGCAACAGCTTTTAACCACCGACAACACCCTGCAATCATAGCATTAAACCCAGATACATCACCTTCTGCGGCCGTTTGCAACAGCTTGCGACTTCCCCCAACCGCCTGCATCCAGCTTCTGATTGCCTACGACCGCGTACGACAGCTTGCGACCACCTGCGACAGCTTACGACCCCATGCAGGAGCTTGAGACAGCTTGCGACTGCCTGATACCACTTGCGATCAGCTGCGACCACTTGTGACCGCCTACAACCACTTGCGACCACCTGCGACAGCTTGCCACCGCCTGCAACAGCTTGCGACCACTTACGACGCCTGCAAAAGCTTGCGACTCCCTCCGACAGCCTGCGACCTCATGCGACCACTTGCGACCGCTTGTGATCGGCTGCGACCGCTTGTGACCACCTACAACCGATTGCAACCTGCAACAGCTTGCCACTGCCTCCGACAGCTTGCGACCACGTGTGACAGCCTGCTACCACTCGCAATCGGCTGCAACCACTTCTGACCACATGCAGCAGCTTGGGACTGCCTGCGACCAATCACGATGAGCTGTGACCGCTTGTTACCACTGACAACCGCTTGCGACCACATGCGACCGCCTGTGACAGCTTACGACCAGGTGCGACAACTTGCGACCACATGCAACTGCCTGCGTCCGCCTACGACTGTATGTAACTGCTTGCGACCACAAATGACGGTATCATTGCTAACAACCCCCACCCCCCACCCCCCTTTTCATTCCACCCCCCCACCAGATGGGATTGCCCAATGAGTTGAGCGTCCGTCTCCTGTTTTGGGAGATCCGGGGATCCAAACCCATGGGTTTGTGGTTTCGATACTTGTTGCTTCCTAGCCTGGCGCTCGTCATGATTAGGATAGGGAAAGGACTGGTTGGCTCAGTGTCAGGATAATGTGACTGAGTGGGATATCAGGTCATGGTGCTGGCAGTAGGCCTGGTCTCCCAGTGGGGCAGCACTATAAAATCGGCATGAATGCGTACTGTCATAAGTCAGTACCTGTCGTGATATGACCTTAGATGTTGCTAGGACAAAAACAACAACAAATAACCTATTCAGCAGCACAGTAGCCTATTTTAGAAAATGCTTACCATGTCTAGGGAGGTGCTCGACTTGTTGGTCAGGCTGTGACCGCACACCCCTTGACAGTATTGTAATGGGGGTGATGAAAATGGGAAATATTGCGCCTAGAGCGGGACTCGAACCCACATCTCTTTACATTCCAGGCCAGTGTGCTAATCATTACACCACCTAGGCTCCCTGATATCACCATACTACCCATGCCTACCTGTCTATGTGGCTCCTTACCTGAGAGGTCAGTGCAGACCACTACACTCGTCCCCCTGGAATTGTAGTACACCGTACTCAGATAAAGTGGCCAACCAACGCCCCATCATCCCCTCCGCCTCCTTGAAATTTAACAACCAACGAAGAGAATGATGATCAGTCCGGATAATAAAATCCGACCCTATCAAGAAATGTTTCCACTTCCTGCTATACACGACGATAGCCATCAACTCCCGCTTCGTCGTGCAATAATTCCGCTGCGCTTTATTAAGTTTATTACTCGCAAAAGACAACGGGACCTCTACCCCATCCTGCACCTGACTTAACACGCCCGAGATTGCAAACCCCGACGCATCAGTGTCCAGAATGAACTGCCCCACCGCTCGCGGATATCGCAGCACCGGGGTCTGAGTAAAGGCACCTTTTAAGCCCAGAAATGCCGCCTCCTGAGCGTCGCCCCACACAAATTTTATTTTTTTCGCGGTAACGACCAAGTCCTGCAAAGGAACAGCCAACCGCGCAAAATCAGCAATGAAATCGCGATAATATGACACAAACCCAAGAAATGATCTCACTTCCTTCATATCCTCAGGTCTGGGCCACCCCGCAATTGCAGAGAGCTTTTCCGGGTCTGCCTTAATCCCTTTCGCAGAAACCACCCGCCCCAGGTACTGCGTCTCACGCCTAAAAAGTCGACACTTTGAAGCCTTGAGTTTCAGCCCATAGGAACGTAAACGATCAAACACTGCTTGAAGTCGCTCACGACATTCGGTTAGTGTCCGACCAAAGACAATGATATCATCCAGATACACCAAGCAAATCTTCCACTGAAGACCAGCCAGCATATCCGTCATCATCTTCTCGAACGTGGCTGGAGCATTACAAAGCCCAAACGGCATCACGTTCCACTCGAATAAGCCTAAGTGAGTACTAAAAGCAGTCTTAGCAATATCCTCCGGATCCATCGCTACCTGATGATACCCAGATTGCAGATCCAGAGTGCAAAACCACTCATTACCCCCTAAACTCTCGAGCGACTCATCTATGCGCGGTAATGGGTAAGCATTTTTCCGCGTCACAGTATTGAGTTTTTTGTAGTCAATGCAAAAACGGATAGAACCATCTTTCTTCTTGACTAAATGGACAGGTGAACTCCACGGCGAATCACTACTTCTAATCACCCCACTATCCAGCAGCTTATGCAGCTCCGTCTCCAGTGCCTCTTTCTTCGAATGCACGAAACGCCGATAGGGAATCCTAAAAGCAGCAGACTCACCGACATCAATGCCATGCTTCACCACCTCAGTCCAGCCCAACGTCTCACCAGGCACCGCGAAAACCCGAATATTTCTACCCAGAAAGTCCACAACCTGCGAGCGATCAGACTCATCCACCACCTCACACCCCATAGCCAAAGGTATAAGATGGGCAGGCAAGCTTCCATCAAGGGACTCCGATACCACAGAAGGCGCCACGCACTCCTCCGTCGTACCAAAAGTAACCGTCTCGGTAACCTCCCCCAATGCAGCAACGCCCACTTCCCCTCTACTACTCACATCAGTAGAGGGGCAATCAAGCTGCGCCGTCTGCGCGACACGCAGCTCGGGCCAACCACTACCGCAATTACCAGGTAACTGCGAACAGCTGGCCGCCCAACACTGTCTCACGGCAACCCCACCCACTGGGTCAACTGCGCCAACAACTGACTCAATGACCTCGTTGCCGCAAGCCATGTTTACACCTTAGAAGGCGCCGGCAAATGCGGCGAGCTACCCGCGGAAACCGGGCGCGCACTAGGCACTGGATACTGCGTCCCGCGGTCATCTAACCGCGTAGACTCAGTAACTCTCGCACCACTATCCCCAAGCCCCAAACCGCGCTCAAACGCCTGTCTTTCAGCCTGAAAATCTGCGCGCTCACCTGCAAGGATCTCCAGAGCAGAATCCAGCCCAGCCCTCTCAGCAGCTAGCAACTGTTCACATCTCTGATTTTCCCCCTGCAACTGAACATTCAGCGCCTCCCGCCTGGATAAATCCACCGTCTGCTGCATGAAAGCAGCCTCCTGCTCCTCAACCAGCAAACGGTTAGCATTCACCTCCTCCGCGGCGACGCGCCGTGCCGCGGTTAGATCCGCCAAACCGCGCGCGAAGGATTCAGCATTGGAAACTCTCATCTCATCCAACGCCCTCCTCTCCTCCGCCATCCGTTCAAACTGGACCCGCTTCCAAGCTCGCAGACGGCGGACACGCATCACATCCTGACGCTCCGCCTCCGACTGCGATCCCGAAACCGTACGACCCATAACCGAATCATGCTCCGACCCAAATGTCAACGAGTCATCGGCTACGAGCCCTGTCTCCAAAGACGGGAAAACCTCCCTACGACAGGGAATCCGGGGATCACTGCGTCCAGCTCCCATCCCCACAGAACGGACAGCTGAACTCCCCCACGGCGAATACTCCAGCGGCACCTCACGCATAGAACTCCCGCGTACGCCCAGACCTAAGTCATCGCGATACCCGATCGAACTACTACCCTCATGTACACCCGCCCCCGAATAAGTATTGATCGACAGAGACCACATAACATCAAGAGCGAAGCCCCCCTTCACCGCACTCCCCGCAATGCCCCCAACAGTATCATTATCATCAACTGAGAGAACATTTCGCGCTGCAGTCGATGGCGCAACATTACTTAACGCTGCGCCACCGCTATCAGAACGCGTGCTCAACTGCGTACCACCCCCACCACCTTGCATTGCCGCCGGTGTCAACAACGGCGGAATGCCCGGCGGCGGAGTGCCACTCAGCCGCGCTAACTGCGCCCAATAATCATCAACGCCTTCAGCACCCACAGGCGACCGCCCCGGCACCCGTGCGGGAGTGGCTACACCCCCCCCTCGCACTGACCCCTGGCGGCCGTCCCCTATGACGCCGGCACCTGCACTCATAATGGACGTCTTAACATCAACATTTACCACAGGTGTAACATGAGCGCGGTGCAGTTCACTCACCACAGAAGCGTCCGCGCCCACCGGCAGTCCTACCGCGTCGGGACGCCCTGTACCATCAGTTTGGTACTGGCGCCCACTGCGCAGTTGACCCGCCGTCGCCCCTTCCATAATAAAATATTACGAAGAGACCTTACCTTCGGAGTCCATGGCCCAGGTCCAATACTCACCCCTTACGCAGAAGGTGAGCTGGCTCACGGCACCAATGTAATGGCCCACGGCCCTCCGACTCTCTCACACTCACGGAAGAACACCAAGATTCAATCAAGTGTACGCTTCACCCTTGGTTTATTGAACCATCTGCTCTTCACGGCGTCAGTAGTTGTCTGACCCGCCCCCTGACTCGCCAGATCCCACATCGACTCCATAGGTGTGTGTGGGGGGGTGGGTCAACCACACGCAGTAAAGGTCAGCCCGGCTAGGGTCTGACCGGTGGTGACCCGTGCCGCCATCTAGCGCAATGTAGTGGTACTGCGCTGATGGCGTCGTAGTCTCCGCTGCTACCGCGTGATAGTAGAGCTCATGTTAGACTACTACAGTCTTTTAATGCTTACAATTACATACATACAGGCAATGCACTTATATACATACACAGGGTAGGTTCAACAACTATACAGCACGTAGCCTGTACAGGATTATAGTCATGGCAACCAGTGTCGTGGGGGGCGGGGTGAAAATGGGAAATATTGCGCCTAGATTGGGAGTCAAATGCACATCTCTTTGCATTCTGGGCCAGTGTGCTAACCATTACACCACCTAGATTCCCTGATATCACCACACTACCCAGGCCTACCTGTCTATGTCGTTACTTGCCTGAGAGGTCAGTGCAGACCACTACACTAACCTTTACACCACCTAGGCTCCCTGATGTCACCACACTGCCCAGGCCTACCTGTCTATGTGGTTACTTGCCTGAGAGGTCAGTGCAGACTACTACACTAACCATTACACCACCTAGGCTCCGTGATATCACCACCCTACCAACGCCTACCTGTCTATGCGGCTCCTTACCTGAGAGGTCAGTGCAGACCACTACACTAACCATTACACCACCTAGGCTCCCTGATATCACCACACTACCCACGCCCACCTGTTTACGTGGTTACTTGCCTGAGATGTCAGTGCAGACCACGACATTATCATTGCTAACAACTCAACCCCCCCTTTCACCATGTGGAGCAGCTCAGGCTGGTGGCGCCACCTGCAGTTTAGACTGAGAACTACATGGAGCAGAACGCGCGCATGCCCGGCTTGGCTGCATTTGTTTCGTGGCCGGAGCTTGTTTTGTTTGTTTGGGGTTTTACGTCCTGGTGATAACTAAGGTCATATCAGGACGTGTACCGACTTGTGACAGTGCGCACTCATGGTGACTTTATAGTGCTGCCTCACTGGGAAACGAGGCCGCATGCACCATAAAGTCACCATGTGTACGCACTGTCACAAGTCAGTACACCCATTCTGATATGACCTTAGATGTTGCAGGGGTCCCAGTGACAACAACAAAAAGATGGGGATCAGGGGGCATGCCCCCTGGAAATTTCTTAAAACCTACGATTAAAATGGTGCAATCTGGCACCTACTTGCACGTATGTTGGCCTTGAAATTCAAACTTCAAAACTAACAAATAATTCAAAGTAACTTACTCACTGTCAATGAATGAAAACATCAACAATGCTGAACGTGAGTTCCGATAAAAAAAGTTTTAACAAATTTATCATGGACAGGATCCCCCCTCCCTCCCCGCTGATTTGGAAACTCAGTTTTCCGTGAAATCAGCGATTTCGCTGAGAGATGGGATCCCTGTGTTGCTATGACGTAAAACCCCAAACAAACATACTACGTAAAGCTAAGATTCCTTATACGCAGTATGCAGCATGCGAAGGCAAATGCGAATAAAAATTGAAAAGCATGTAAATGAATAGTGGTGCTTCCATACCTCCCAATGTGAATGCGAATATGAATGCAAATGCGTCAAATGAATCGACCCATGGACCAATCGGTGCGGCATGCGAATGCGAATACTGTTGCGTTTGCCATAGAAAACAATACTGTTCCTTCACAAATTTGGAGGAAAAACCCCAACTTTGTTAGGGGGTTGGCATATATCTACACCGCATATACGACATTCGCCTGCCGCATGCCGCATACCGCGTATAAGCAATCTTAGCTTAATAATCATAGAACAAACAGGAATCACCACCAACCCGCAAAGTGAGACCCTGGTTGAGTAGCTGTAGTCACCTCAGAGGGTGCTGGACCTCCTCCTCCTGCTCCTGCTAGGCGTACCCTCCTCCAGCTGGTGAGACACTGATGATAAGCTCTCTCTCCCTCCCTCCAGGCTGAGTGAGAATGGACGCGGCAGGTCAGCGTCTCCACAGACGCACAATTTAAGAGAACGCTACGGGGCTGTTAACTCACACAAGTGTACAATAGGAAGATTTTTTTTTTTTTGTAAATGAATTTTATTCATATGAATTATTTTGTCAGTACCGTAGCACTGGTCTTTCGGCCATAAGTATTACATGTATCTTGGTATTTACACAAATTTGTTAAAACATGGTTTATATACTAGGACGTAAAACAAAAAACAAACCAAGTCACATTCCATTTAAAGGAACAAAAGTGGTCAGCATTACTCTCAAAATGATATGTAATAACCCCCCGTTAGCACATGACCTGCGCCGACATCTTTAAGTGTCAAGCCTGAGAACCTGTGACCAATTGGTGCAGGCCGGTGGGACTTCCTGAGTATCCTACCACACTATTCCAATTAAGCACACTGAGTTTACATAAACATGTTTACTTTGTAAACAAACAGCATAAGCGCACCCATCGGGTCAAATAATGGCACCACTGGTGAGAAGGTAGTAGTGTAAAACACTCACACCCCAGACAAAGTCGACTGTCATGTGTTTGGTGGGTATCCTCCTCACACTGTGTCACAAATTAACACATGCCAAATGAAATAAATGGTAACAACATACCTAATGTTACCAAAGTCCACATGCAGTCAAATTATAAAAGAAATTATCCTGGTAAAGTGGTATGGTGCCAACTGTACACTGTCAGTGACTGTCAACTGAATGCTCCCTGGCTGTCAACCGGGTCTCATGGGCGCTCACCAGCTGTCAACATGTTCTCAGTGTTCAACTGAGTCTGTCAGACACTAGTGTAAATGCACATTGTCCGTGCATAATTGTGTAAATAATGTATGTTACAACCCCAAGCGTCTGTATATAAACATTGAAACATTAACAAATTATGTTTAGTACATTTCCATACCAACAAGTATTGACAGCACAATGTCAATGGTATCTAAATTGGCCTAACATGGAAATGTCAAGGTTGAAATAATTTTCTCACCTAATGTCAGCACACATTATCAAATAAAGTGTACATTCAAAATAATTACATTGAAACACCAGTCCAATGGCAAATATTATCACATAATATGAGGTGGGAACGCAAGTTGAAGACACACTTGCTATCCGGACCGCACTCTGTCCACACCTCTCTCTGTCTCCTCTCCACCGGCCTTGCTCCTCCTTGATATGTCTGAAAAGAGTTCCAGGAGGGGTAGCCCATTGGCATTTCACTTTCTACTCTTACTCTGTCCATGTCTTTGGCTCGCCGGCTGGTCGCCATAGAGCAGATAGACACTGTCCTTTGACTCAACTCTCTTCATTTCTCTTTCCTATACTCTACCCTTTTTTTTTTCTCCCAGGCATACTCGTCCCCCTGACCAGGGGAGTTGTGTGCTTGGGTGGGGCCCTGTACCTTCACGTTTTCTCTCGCTTTGTTCTCGTTGCTGGAAGAACCGCTGCACCCATCTTTACCTGCCCTTCCTCGAAACCATTGCTGCTGTCGACTGGATACAAGTGCCAACTACCACTCAACTACCGATGGACTGAAGAGATTTGGGGCCGCCTCAACGCTTCGCCGTTACAACGTCATAAAGATATCCCCAGCTTCTAGAACACTCCCTACTGAAGTTAAGTCTTCAACCAAAGATTGGGCCGATTTATCGGAGCCTCTCTATTAATGTTGCAGTTCTGCAACCACTAACCGTCGTAAGGTTACAAACCACCCCCAAAGTCAAGTTGAAATAATTGCTATCCGGACCGCACTTCATCCACACCTCTCTCTATCTCCTCTCCGCTGGCCTTGCTCCTCCTTGCTATGTCTGAAAAGAGTTCCAGGGGGGGGGGAGCCCGCCGGCATTTCACTTTCTACTCTTACTCTGTCTGTGTCTTTGGCTCGCCAGCTGGTCACCATAGAGCAGATAGACACGGTCCTTTGACTCAACTCTCCTCATTTCTCTTTCCTAGACTCTACCCTTTTTTTCTCTCCCAGGCATACTCCTCACCCTGACCAGGGGAGTTGTATGCTTGGGTGGGGCCCTGTACCTTTATGTTTTCTCTCGATTTGTTCTCGTTGCTGGAACCACTGCTGTGCCTATCTTTACCTGCCCTTCCTCGAAACCCTTGCTGCTGTCGACTGGATACAAGTGCTCAACTACCGCCGGACCGAAGAGATTCGGGGCCGCCTCAATGCTTCGCTGTTACAACATTGTAAAGATGTACCTAGCTTCTACAACAGTCCTTACTGAAGATTAATCTTCAACGAAAGATTGGGCCGATTTATCGGAGCCTCTCTATAAATGTTGCAGTTCTGCAACCAGTAACCATCGTAAGGTTACAAACCACCCCACAAGAAGTTGAAATTACTCAACATGCAGTCAACTACAGAAAGTTGCATGTATATAGTGTCAACTGTATGCTGTCAGTGGCTGTCAACTGTATGTTCACCAGCCGTCAACCAGGTCTCACAGCCAGTCACCAGCTGTCAACGTCTACTCAGTGTATATTCAACTGAGTCTGTCAACACTAGAGTAAATGCAGATAATCTGTGCATAATTGTGAAAATGATGTAAGTCACAACCCTATGTTTGTGTTTGTATATATAAATTAAAACACTCAAAAGTGTGTTTAGCACATGTCGATACCAACAAGTATTGACAGCTCAATGTCAACACCAAGATGCATTGACAGCACAATGTCAATGGTATCAAAATTGACCCGACATGCCAAAGTCAATGTTGGAATAATTTCCTCCCCTAATGTCTGCACACATTTTCATACAAAGTGTGTGCCCCAAAATACGCACAATGAAACACCATTTCCTATGGCACATATGTATGTAGTACTCACATATTCAATGTCCTTCCTATGTATGCAGTGCTCACATATACAGCCGTTGTAAAGACTGAGTCACTGCTCACCTTTCCACGTCTGTACTCGGTGAGGTGGAAATGCAAATTGAATCAAGTGGAAGTGCTACCTCTCCCTGTGCTATAATTAGCCAGGAGGCTAGAGGACGAGGTGAAATATATATATATATGTGTGTGTATACATGTATGTATATATATATATATATTTTTTAATAGATATGCTATCAATTGCAATTTTGGTTGATTAGTCTTGAAAAGCCTTGAATTCCATTAAACTGTTCCCACTGATTTAATTAGTCTGAAGGTGCCATTCGGCATATGATAATCTGACAAACCTACACACAATAAAACATCAATACTCGCCTGGATTCCTATAAAAAACAGCCTTGAATTCCATATCTTCACATGTGTACGGACCCTTAATTAGGTAAATGCATTGAAAAACGGACTGGATATCAATTTTGGACTCAGTATCGGTATAGCCAGTTCTAACCGCATGACCACTACAATTATGACAGGTCATATATAGACAGGCCGAATCCGGTAACAGGCTATTATGATTAAATATATAAACAGAAGAGGACAGATATAAGTAAGTATAAGTATAACTATTAGCGTTGAGCGAATTTGTCAACAACAACAAATCATGGAAAAAAACAAACACAAAAATCGATTAATTGTGGATTTGTTGTCTTCAAAATAGAACGTTGATTTGTTAATAGAGAGCTCCCACGCGAGTTTCCTCCAGTAGTTATGGGTTGTGTACACACCCCTCCACGAGGATGAGAGCACTCTTATGGACCTGGAGGACCCCGTATGTCGACCGCTTGCAAAGAGAGTCCCAAAAGTTGACAGCAAAATTTAATTAATTTCTCCATTCAGCCAAATTAAATCTCTCACTAAGCTGGTGAGGGGGGACAACACAATGAAATCACATGTGTTGCTGTTGGTTGTTGTGGTTTTACGTCCTGGTAACATCTAAGGTCATATCAGGACGGGCACCAATGTGTGACAGTGCGCACTCATGGCGATTTTAGTATGTTGCCCCACTGGGAGACCAGGCCTACTGCTGGCACCATGACGTGATATCCCACTCAGTCACATTATCCTGACACTGAGCCAACCAGTCTTTAGCCTATCTTAATAATGCCGAGCACCAGGCTAGGAAGCGACAAGTATAAATTTTAAATCATTGGTTTGACTCGACCAGGGTTCAAACCCGTAGGTTCGAAGTCCATGCTGTACCAAAAAAAGGGAGATGGACGCTCAACTCATTCAGCCATCTTGTATGGTCTATTTGATGCATAGTCCGATGAAGCATCAAATTTTCAAGACCAAAACAATTATCTAGATTTAATTCTACATATCTAACTTAGATACTGGTGCACTTGTTAAGCATTTGTTGCCGCGTAGAAGGGAATGATACTGAGGCAATTTAATAGAACGTGTTACTGCTAAAGCGTGCGGTGTCAGACTTTTGGAATGCTTGCCAAAACTAATTTGACATGTTTGCACTGCAAATATCTCAAAACATAACCATTTAAGATAAACAGTACTCAAAACTAAAGTAACGTATATTATATTGTCATGGGGGTGATGAAAATGGGAAATATTGCGCCTAGAGTGGGACTCGAACCCACATCTCTTTACATTCCGGGCCAGTGTGCTAACCATTACACCACCTAGGCTCCCTGATATCACCACACTATCCACGCCTACCTGTCTATGTGGCTCCTTGCCTGAGAGGTCAGTGCAGACTACTACACTAACCATTACACCAGCTAGGCTCCCTGATATCACCACCTTACCCACACCTACCTGTCTATGTGGTTCCTTGCCTGAGAGGAGTGCAGATACTACACTAACCATTACACCACCTAGGCTCCCTATCATCACCCTACCCACGCCTACCTGTCTATGTGGCTTCTTGCCTGAGAGGAGTGCAGACTACTACACTAACCATTACACCACCTAGGCTCACCTGATATCACCACACTGCCACACCTACCTGTCTATGTGGTTACTTGCCTGAGAGGTCAGTGCAGACTACTACACTAACCATTACACCACCTAGGCTCCCTGATATCACCACACTGCCCACACCTACCTGTCTATGTGGTTACTTGCCTGAGAGGTCAGTGCAGACTACTACACTAACCATTACACCACCTAGGCTCCCTGATATCACCACACTGCCCACACCTACCTGTCTATGTGGTTACTTGCCTGAGAGGTCAGTGCAGATTACTACACTAACCATTACACCACTTAGGCTCCCTGATATCACCACACTACCCACACCTACCTGTCTATGTGGCTCCTTGCCTGAGAGGTCAGTGCAAACTACTACAATATCAATGTGATATATTTATTTCAGAAAAATGACAGAAACCCAAAACCATCGGACGATACAACTTCAATAGAACCTGTTACTGCAGAAGTCTTTGGCGCGCTTGCCAAAACTAATTGACATATTTACACTTCAAATATCCCAAAGGTTATCCATTTTAAATAAAAGTGACTTCAAACTAAAGTCACATAAACTATATCAATCAATTAAATATATTTATCTCAGAAAAAATGACAGGAACTCAAAACCATCAAACTATGCAACTTTAATAGAGTCTCTTACAGCAGAAGCCTATTTTTTTATATTTTTTGTTGTTGTAAATATAGTTTATTCATTGAATAAAGTCTGTTGTCAGCGCCGTGGCACTGGTCTTCCAGCCATGTGACAATACAGTTATTTACAATGTATGTATATGTAGTCTGATATTGTCATCAGCGCTTGCTCAAGTCAGCTGAAATAACAATATTAATCATTCGAAACCTTACATATGGTATATGCTGGCCGAAACCAATTGTACATGTTTACACTTCAAAGATCTCAAAGGTTAGCAATTTAAATTAAGGTATTTTAATGTAGATTGTAAAAATCAATTAAATATATTTATCTCAGAAAAATGACAGAAACTCAAAACCATCGGACTATGCAACTATAAATTAGACGACTTGGTTGGTCATAAGGTGGGTTTATTTTCATGCCCCACCATCTTCATCTTATGACCAGACTCCAACTCACACGTCTACACTCTCCAACCGGAAGTGGGCCCCCAAAGAGGTGGACTGCGTCAGAGCTTACAACAGAACCAGCGACACTTCCTGTCCAGACTCTGCTTCATCCACAACTTCTTCTGTCGTCCTTCAACTGCCGGCCTCCTGCCGGTTTGATCTAAGAAAATATTGCCGGGGGAGGCCCGGTTAGTTTTTCACCTCCTCCCGTCACTACTCCTGCTCGCCAACTGGTCACCGCAGAGCTAGGAGTCGCGGCTCTTTGACTCAACTCTCCTCACTTCTCTTTCCTACAAACCGACCCATTCTTTTTTTTCCTAATGGGTTTACCCCTCACCATGATCAAGGGATTGTGTTTGCTTCGATGGGGCCCTTTTGCTTTTTCACTGCTGCTCTGTCTTTTTGTCTGCGAACCCCCTCTCTCGCTTCCCTCCTCTCCAACCCTTCGGCATCCGGACTCAATTTGTTTTGGATGTGTTCCACAAAAGTCTTTGACTTTCACCATCAGACCGATTTATTGGTGCCGATACTAAATGCCGGAGCATTGCGGGCTGTAACCAAAATATTACAAAATCCCCAGCAGTCAGTCAGCTAACGGGTTGGGGGTGGGGGGGGGGGGGTATATGGGGTTTTATATTCTCAGAACATCTGGGGGCCAAAACAAGAAATTCATCACCTAACAAAAATTAAAATTTGTTAATTAAAAAAAGAAAAAGAAATTGTCCTTGATTAAGCCGAGGAAATTTCAACTGCAGAGAATTTTCTTCCTCATTCCTTCGAATCCACGGGTTAGAACTCTGGTCGAGTCAAACAAACGACTTATAATTTGTTATACTTGTCGCCTCCTAGCCAAGTGCTCAGCATTATTAGAATAGGGAAAGGACTGGTTGACTCTGTGTCAGGATAATGTGACTGAGTGGGATATCAGGTCATGGTGCTGGCAGCTTGGTCTTCCGGTGAGTTGGTTGAGTGTTGAAGTTTTACATACTGGTAATATCTAGGGTCATATCAGGACGTGGTCTCCCAGTGGGGCAGCACTATGAAGTCACCATGAGTGTGCACTGCCACAAGTCAGTACCCATCCTGATATGACCCTAGATGTTGCCAGGATGTTAAACTCCAACTAACAACCCTTACCAGGCTCTGTAAGTCGGACTGAAACTCTGCCTGGAGAGTGTTGACGTGGAGACTGGTGGAGGCCCATCTTCTGACAAACCACTCACTCTCCCAGCGTGCCACCGGCTCCTCGCCCCCTAGTGGGAAGCCGCCGAACTAACCCAGCAATCATTTACCACCAAATTTACTGACATTCCACGGAGTACAGTACTCACTTAAGGCCAACAAAAAAAAAAAATTGCTGATCGTCCCGACTCGTGCCTGAAAAATCATATTTTAAATTATTTTGTTTGTAACTGTTAAAAATGTGTCGGGCTAGCAGCAATTCAACTGTTGTACGCACACAATCTGTGCAACATAGTTTAGGCACTTGGACTGGTGTTTTTTTTTCAAACACCCTGAATGCATCAAATTCCTGTTTTATCAGCAAGAGCTTTCCAAATGCTGCATAAAAATACCTCATTTTGTTACCTGGTATTTGTTATAATAGCGATATTAGAACCCGAGATATGATGCTTTGAAGGTCATCATCATCATCATGCTGTCGGTCGCGATGCGACAAAGACTGCTTTCATTACTTGACTGCCACTCTCCATTTAGCTCTCTGCTGTGAGAGTTGCGTCCATGAGTCGGTCTTAATGTCTCTCAGCTTCAGGTTTCTCTTGATGGTATAAATTTCATGAAAGCTGCCTGCAAATGTATTGAACTGCTGATGGATTTGGCAAGTTACCAACGGCACTCTCTCGGGGAGCAAACAGAGGTTTCACACTGGCAAGAACATGTCAAGACAGGCGCAAAACTATTTGTCCCCGCAGTGGCTGGTCGGTAGATGTTGGGAGTTCCATACATCAACCACCCTTAATGCTGCCACAGTGATATGGTTTTCTGTTTAGGGTTTGCTCCCTTAGCCTTCGGTTCTGTCAAGAACCTGTACCACAAGGCAGTGGTTTACAACTCTGCAGGGCAGGGGCGTCAAACTCCCTGAGGTGTTGCAATACCTGCAATACCTGCATACCTTCCTTACTACTAACAAAGGGACAAACAACCATGGCAGATTTCCAAGTGCCTACATTGTTACGTATTACGTCTACGTCATACGCCAGAAAATACAAAATAAAAATAAAAACCGACCATTATTAGGGAAAAGGACGATCACCTACCTTTTTCTAACTTTTTTCTTTGGCCTTGGTTTGAAGTAACTTAATTTGAGGAACTACCCCTCTTTTTTTTGTTTAATCTAATAATGGTTAACTTTATTATTCCTCAAACTATCACCCAATATATCCCACTCAGTCACATTATCCTGACACTGATCTAACCAGTACTTGCCCTATCCTGCGCTGACCACTCAGGCAAGGGGTCGCATAGACAGGTAGGTGTGGGTAGTGTGGTTACATCAGGGAGCCTAGGTGGTGTAATGGTTAGCACACTGGCCCTGAATGCAAAGAGATGTGGGTTTGAGTCCCACTCTAGGTGCAATATTTCCTATTTTCATCACCCCCACAACACTGGTTGCTGTGACCAGGATCCTGTACAAGCTACGCGCTGTATGGTTGTTGAACCTACCCTGTGTATAAGTGCATTGCCTGTATGTATGTAATTGTAAGCACTAAAAGACAATTTCAGGGGGACGAGTGTAGTAGTCTGCACTGACCTCTCAGGCAAGAAGCAGCATAGACAGGTAGGTGTGGATAGGGTGATGATATCAGGGAGCCTAGGTGGTATAATGGTTAGTGTAGTAGTCTGCACTGACCTCTCAGGCAAGTAACCACATAGACAGGTAGGCGTGGGTAGTGTGGTGATATCAGAGAGCCTGGGTGGTGTAATGGTTAGCACACTGGCCCGGAATGCAAAGAGATGTGACTTCGAGTCCCGCTCTGGGTGCAATATTTACCATTTTCATCACACTAATAATGACGACCGCCAGGCTAGGAAGCAACATGTATCAAATTTGAAAGTCATTGGTTTGACTCGGCTGGGTTTTCAACTCCCGACCTTCTGCATGGGAAGCCGCGCTCTGCCGCTTCGGCCACCACGTCCGGTGAGGTTAGCAACTAAAGGCTGCCTACTGCAGCATTCGATTGGTTGGTTGTTGGAGTTTTACATCCTAGCAACATCTAAGGTCATATCAGGATGGGTATCGACTTGTGACAGTGGGCACTCATTGTGACTTTATAGTGCTGCCCCACTGGAAGACCAAGTCACCAGCATCATGACCTGATATCCCACTCAGTCATATTATCCTGACATTGAGCCAACCAGTCATTGCCCTATCCTAATAATGCCGAGCACCTGGCTAGGAGGCGACAAGTATACATTTTTAAGTCGTTGGTTTGACTCGACCAGGGTTCAAAGACATCGGTCCGAATCCCACGATCTACTAAAACGGGAGATGGACGCTCAACTCACCCCATCTGGTGCGCGTCTGTGTCATGGTTACCTGAATCAATGTCGTGAACGGAGCATTTTCCTAATTAAAATTCAATACTTCCCCGCAAACCTCAGATTTCGTTGACGCTCACACTTCAGCCTAATTAAAGTTCCATGATCCGTGGGTTTTGAGTTTCCCTCCATGATTTAAAAGTAACTATTGCCATCGGGAGGTGGGTGGTGAGGGAGGGGGCGGTGAGGGAGGGGGCGGTGAGGGAGGGGGTGGTGAGGGAGGGGGTGGTGAGGGAGGGGGCGGTGAGGGAGGGGGCGGTGAGGGAGGGGGTGGTGAGGGAGGGGGCGGTGAGGGAGGGGGTGGTGAGGGAGGGGGCGGTGAGGGAGGGCGCGGTGATGAAAATGAGAAATAGGGCACCTAGAACGGAATTCTTGAAATTCTGGGGCAAGAGTGCTATCCATTATACTGCATAGACTCCCTGATGCAATCACCCTATCCACGCCTACCTGTCTATGCGGCTCCTTGCCTGAGAGGTCAGTGCAGACTTCTACACTAACCATTACACCACCTAGGCTCCCCGATGCAATCACCCTAATCATGCCTACCTGTCTATGCGGCTCCTTGTCTGAGAGGTGAGTGCAGACTACTACACTAACCATTACACCACCTAGGCTCCCTGATATCACCACACTACCCATGCCTACCTGTCTATGCTGCTCCTTGCCTGAGAGGTCAGTGCAGACTACTACACTAACCATTACACCACCTAGGCTCCCTGATATCACACATACCCATGCCTACCTGTCTATGCGGCTCCTTGCCTGAGAGGTCAGTGCAGACTACTACACTAACCATTACACCACCTAGGCTCCCTGATGTCACCACCCTACCCATGCCTACCTGTCTATGCTGCTCCTTGCCTGAGAGGTCAGTGCAGACTACTACACTAACCATTACACCACCTAGGCTCCCTGATGTCACCACACTACCCATGCCTACCTGTCTATGCTGCTCCTTGCCTGAGAGGTCAGTGCAGACTACTACACTAACCATTACACCACCTAGGCTCCCTGATGTCACCACACTACCCATGCCTACCTGTCTATGCGGCTCCTTGCCTGAGAGGTCAGTGCAGACTACTACACTAACCATTACACCACCTAGGCTCCCCGATGCAATCACCCTAATCATGCCTACCTGTCTATGCGGCTCCTTGTCTGAGAGGTCAGTGCAGACTACTACACTAACCATTACACCACCTAGGCTCCCTGATGTCACCACACTACCCATGCCTACCTGTTTATGCGGCTCCTTGTCTGAGAGGTCAGTGCAGACTACTACACTAACCATTACACCACCTAGGCTCCCTGATGTCACCACACTACCCATGCCTACCTGTCTATGCTGCTCCTTGCCTGAGAGGTCAGTGCAGACCACTACACTCATCCCTTTGGAATCTTAAATGATATAAATGCTTCATATCTGTAAGTTATTTAATGCTTACAATTACATATATACAGGCAATTCACTTACATTATATACATACATACACAGGGTAGATTCAACAACTATATAGCGCGTAGCTTGTACAGGATCACAGTCATGGGAGGAGGGTAATAAAAATGGGAAATATTGTGCCTATATCTACACTCTTTACCATTTATTTTGTTTGATTAAAGTTGCAATGGCTTTGAATTTGTGCGATTTTCAGAGGTAAATACATGAGGTTGGTCATTTTGACCTACATTACTTTAGTTTGGTTGTTTGTTTGTTGTTATTTTACATCCTAGCAACATCTAAGGTCATATCAGGATGGGTACAGACTTGTGACAGTGCGCACTCATGGCAACTTGCCCTGCTGGGAAACCAGGCCGCCAGCACCATGACCTGATATCCCACTCAGTCACATTATCCTGACACTGAGCCAACCAGTCCTTTCCCTATCCTAATAATGCCGAGCGCCTGACTAGAAAGTGACAAGTATCAATTTTTAAGTCATTGGTTTGACTCGACCAGGGTTCGGCCCCACGAACCCATGTGTTTGGATCCCCCGATCTCCCAAAACAGGAGACGGACTCTCAACTCATCCAGCCATCCGTCTAGTACTTTAGTTTGAAGTCACGTTTATCTTTAGTGGCTAACTTTGGAGATATTTGAAGTGCAAACATGTCAAATTAATGTTGGCATGCACATACAAACTGTGACACGACAGGCTTCTGCAATAAAGTATCGCCTTCTGTGCAGCGACAGATGTTTAATAAGGGCACCGGTATCGGAGTTTCATGCACAGACTCAAATCTAGGACAGTGTCTTGGTTTGGACAATCTTATACTTCTATCGGACTATGCAGCTTTAACTTTAAGGCAGTAGATTTGCATCCAGATGAAGGTAGGAAAGGTGAGCGTGACACATTTTGATTTATTTTGATTTATTTTGATTTATTTTGATTTATTTTGATTTATTTTGATTTATTTTGATTTATTTTGATTTATTTCTATATATTTTCTATTTATTTTTAATTTATTTTAATTTTATTTGGTGTTGTTGGAAACTCTGTATTCTATCGGACTATGCAGCTTTAACTTTAAGGCAGTAGATTTGGATCCAGATGAAGGCGGGAAAGGTGAGCATGACACATTTGTATTTATTTCGATTTATTTCGATTTATTTCGATTCAATTAGATTTATTTAGATTTACTTTGATTTATTTCTACTTATTTCTACTTATTTCTATTTATTTCTACTTATTTCTATTTATTTCTACTTATTTCTATTCATTTCTATTTATTTCTATTCATTTCTATTTATTTCTATTTATTTCTATTTATTTTATATATATTTTAATTATATTTTGTTGTTGGAAACTGCCGTGCCTCTCCTAATCTCACGTGCAAAAGTTAGACTGGCCATGCTGACGCTATTCTATATTTAATTAGCGGTTTGTTGTTTGTTTCTTGGGGTTTTAAGTCCGGGCAACAGCTAAGGTTACATGAGGATGGGAGCCGACTTGTAACAATGCACCTCCATGATGACTTTATAATAGGGATGCCCCACTGGGTTGGTTTGATGTTGGAGCTTCACATCCTAGCAACATCTAAGGTCATATCAGGACGGGTACTGACAGTGCAGGCCACCCACAACATGACATGATTTCCCACTCAGTCACATTATCTCAATACTGAGTTAACCAGTCCTTGTTCTATCCTATTAATGCCAAGCTCCAGGCGAGGAAGCGACAAGTATCAATTTTGTAAGTCATCACTTTGCAAACGCCCGACCTTCTACACAGGAAGCCTGCGCTCTCACCGATTCAGCCACCACGTTCGGTCTTCTGTGTTCTCATACCAGACGCGATGGCCGAATCGGTAGAGTGTGGGCGTCATGTGAGGCAGATCGGGAAATCAGTTCCCAGTCGAGTCAAACTAACGACTTATAAAATTGATACTTGTCGCTTCCTAGCCAGGCGCTCGCCATTAATAGGATAGGGCAAGGACTGATTGGTTAGCTCAGTGTCAGGATAATATGACTGAGTGGGATAGCGGAACAGGATGCCAGCAGCTTGATTTCCCAGTGGGGTACCACTATAAAGTCACCATAAGTGCACACTGTCACAAACCTGTAGGTACCCATCCTGATATGAATGCCCTTAGATGTTGCCCGGACGTAAAACTCCAACAAGCAACCAACCAATCTCTCCTACACATCTGCAACTTGTGCAGGGGAGTATGAGTGCATGGAACTGATGACCTATTTATACAAATCCAACAGGTGGTCACATGACCAGTCAGGTGATCACATGACCAGTCAGGTGGTCACATGACCAGTCAGGTGGTCACATGACCAGTCCGCCCCGCTAGGCGTGGTATTTAATAGCTCGTGACACATGCCTCGGGGTCAGTCCATGAACAGGGCAAAACTTGTCAACGGAATACATGTGCGGCCCGACACTCAAGTTTTCCCCGTCTTTCGTTTCTTTCTCCAGTTCCGAGGTTTGCGTAGGGAGAACCAGCCTCCTCAGTGTAATACAGTTTTACTCTCCTTTTATTTTTTTTTGTCTGTGGAATACTTGATGCGCCCGGAAATGGTCCATTAACTGCTAGTAAAGCGTGGCCCACTTCCGGTGTGGATCTCCAAGCCGAGCTCCCGCTGTGACCCAGCCAGGCATGGCTCAACGCGCCATCTGCTTGGAGAGCAGACGCCCTCCTGTCACTCTCCAGGAATGTAGAACTGAACAGAAAAAGGAGGAGGCGGGTTTGTGGTAAACAGGCATGGCAGGCTGCCTGGGAACGAGGTAAGTCTGACGGTAAGGACGCTGGGGGGGGGGGGGGGAGAGGGTGGAGAGGTTGGAGAGTGGGGGGGGGGGAGGGTGGAGAGAGGATGGAGAGAGGGAGGAGAGAGGGTTGAGAGAGGATGGAGAGAGGGTGGAGAGGGGGTGGAGAGAGGGGGGGAGAGAGGATGAAGAGGGTGGATAGAGGTTGGAGTTGTGTTGGTCATGTCACTTCCCCTTTAAGTAAAGTTGTGTTGGTCATGATACTACCCCTTTAAGTAGAGTCGTGTTGGTCATGTTAATATTGTTAGTACCCCTTTAAGTAATGGTATGTTGGTCATGTTACTACCCCTTTAAGTAATGTTTTGTTGGTCATGTTAATACCCCTTTAAGTAATGTTGTGTTGGTCATGTTACTGTCACTTTAAGTAATGTTGTGTTGGTCATGTTACTGTCCCTTTAAGTAATGTTGTGTTGGTCATGTGACTGTCCCTTTAAGTAATGTTGTGTTGGTCATGTTAATATTGTTAGTACCCCGTTAAGTAATGTTGTGTTGGTCATGTTACTGTCCCTTTAAGTAAAGTTGTGTTGGTCATGTTACTGTCCCTTTAAGTAATGTTGTGTTGGTCATCTTACTGTCCCTTTATGTAATGTTGTGTTGGTCATGTGACTGTCCCTTTAAGTAATGTTGTGTTGGTCATGTTAATATTGTTAGTACCCCGTTAAGTAATCTTGTGTTGGTCATGTTACGGTCCCTTTAAGTAAAGTTGTGTTGGTCATGTTACTGTCCCTTTAAGTAATGTTGTGTTGGTCATGTTACTGTCCCTTTAAGTAATGTTGTGTTGGTCATGTTACTGTCCCTTTAAGTAATGTTGTGTTGGTCATGTTACTACCCCATTAAGTAATGTTGTTGGTTGTGTCACTGCCCCTTTAAGTAAAGGTGCACTGGTCATGCCCGTGCCCCTTTAAACATAGTTGTTTTGGTCATGTTTGTGCCCCTTTAAACGTAGTTGTGTTGGTCACGTGACTGCCCCTTTGATCTTGTTCGCTTGTTTTGTGCCGTCTTCATCATTATGCTCTTCTTTTGCCATTTTAGTATTTAATATTCTTTATTTCTTAGAACTTTTTATTTTATTTTAATCTCTTTGAACGTTTTATTTTACTTAGACGCGCGTTAATGGGTTATTTTTCACTGTGGTTTTTGTGAAGGATTGTTGTGGGGTTTATTTGTTGCAGGGTGGGGGTTCTTTTCTTTATTTTATTGTATTAAACAAAACAAAATTGTGGGAGTTTTTGTAGTTGTGGGGAGGCGGTGTTTTTTTTATATTCATTTTATTTTTATTTTATTTGTGGGAATTCACCGAGGAATGTATAAACACACCGCTAGTGAGACGAACGCTGCTCACGCCCAATTAACTTCCGGTTTGCGCACCCTGGTGGGAAAACAGCAAACCACGCCACCACCCGCCGGCTGAACCCGATGCAAGCCGGGAAGTTTGTTTGTTTTAGGGGGTTTAACATCCTAGCAACATGTCGTCATACCAGGACGTGGAATGAGTTGTGACAGTGCGCACTCATGGCGACTTTATAGTGCTGCCCCACTGGGAGACCGTGCCTACTGCCGGCACCATGACACGATATTCCACTCAGTCGCATATCTAATTCTGACAAGGCTGTGAAGTATTAGTCTTACTCAGTTACTCGTAGAAGTGATCCACAAAGACCAGGGTTTGTCACTTCTGAGTTAACTAATTCTGATTGGTTATCAGGGTGGGAGAGGGGCGTGATGGAGGGCTGGAAAGGAGGGTTAAAAAAAAAGGAAAATGTGTATATATACATGTACAGTATAACCCCGTTAAACCAACCTTGAAGGGACCCTAGAAATTTGTTTGGATTAATCATTGGTCTAACCGAGCCTTGGCTTCGACTTTGACTTGGCTTTCCGAAAAAACGTGGGTGCATTATGAATGTAATATACAATGTATGTGGACACTTTGATTATTGTTTTTTTTATGTATGTACAGTATAACCCCATTAAACCAAGCTCCGTTAAACCAAACGATCGGTTAATCCAAACTTTTTTCGGCGGCCTGGCAAAATACTACCATTTATTATATAAAAAAGTTGATGGGATCTCAGATGACCTTATAACCACATGAAAGTTTGGTTTAACCATACCGGAAGTGGCCTGGGGTCCGACAATTTTGTTTGGATTAACCAATAATTTGGATTAACCAACTTTGGTTTGACCCAACATTTTTTATGAGAAATAGTAGTATTTTCCCGGGCCGCCGAATACAGTTTTGATTAACCGATGGTTTGGGTTAACCGAGCTTGGTTTAACGGGGTTATACTGGATATATTTTTTGTTATGTCCTTCCAACATCTAAGGTCTTATAAAAATCCTAGAAATATCTACGGTCATATGAGGATTGGTACCGACTTGTGACAATGTGCACTCATGGCGACTTTACAGTGCTGCCCCAATGGGAAATCAGGCCGCCAGCACCATGACCCAATATCACATTATCCTGAGTTAACGAGTCCTTGTCCTATCCTATTAATGCCAAGCGCCAGACTAGGTAGCGACAAGTATCAAATTTATATGACATTGGTTTGACTCGACCGGGAACCGAATTCCCGACCTTCGGCACGAGAAGCCTGCGCTCTACCGATTCGGCGACCGGGTCTGGTATGGTCGGGGAGAAGGTCGGGGGAGAGTGAGTGAACCAGTTAAGGGGGAAGGAGGGGGATGCATTGGGGGTACTGAGATAGTGCTAGGATGCTAAACCCCAACAATCTAATCCATACCTTGCAGAAGGGTAACTAGCAACACCTGGTTGCTAAGCAACAAAAGCGGATGAACGCCACCTCACTTCCGTAGTCTCCCCCCTGACACTCTCATTGACCATCGCTCTCCAAGCATTTTTCACAAAACACTTATTTTTTTAAACCCCAAAACAGTGTATTGATTTATTTTTAGGGAAGATTTATACTGCCTATCATGGATAAGACTTGTTTTCACCATTAGACAGTTTGTCGATAGAAAACCCTGAGCCTACACTTTTACCGACCCAAGGGCTATTTTTTAACCTCCCACACCCGATAGACATGGTATGAGAGCAACTGGCCTTTGATGACGCTGTAAGTTATATACCGCGGTGGAAATCCAAATTGGCAGAGGTGATGGCACGGGGAATCGAACAATTGACCTTCAGACCATTAGGAGTCGTACCTAGAAAAAAGTCTGATATCCACTTTGGGAAGCGAACCTCAGAGTTGGGGAGTGTTTTTTGTGGCGGGATTGCCTGCCTGCAGGCAAGTTTCCATGGCAACTGGAGTAGAGATTAGGCAGCACTCTGTCAGTAAGGTATGTTAGCACCACGTGAGATCAATATCGGTAACGATGGCAACACTATCTTCACCTGTTCACCGCTAGGGGAGTGTTTATTGAAAGAGGGAGAGGCTGCTTGTGCTGCCACCTGGTTATCCGGTGATGGCTTCTCATATCCAGACGCCATGGCTGAATCGGTACAGCGCAGACTTCCCATGCAGAAGGTCAGGAGTTGGAAATCCCAGCTGAGTCAAAACGATGACTTATCAAATTGATACTTGTCGCTTCATAGCCTGGCACTCGGCATTAATAGAATAGGGCAAGGACTGGTTAGCACAGTGTCAGGATAATGTGATTGAGTGGGGTATTGCAGGCTGTAGGATTTCAGATTTCATGGGAAACACTTTTTGGGTTCCGTGCCTGGTACTCATAGGAACCCATGGGTAACTGTTTTTCCGTTCTGTAAAATTGGTGATGGGTAACCATTCTTGAAACAGTTAATTAAATTTAGTAGGAGTATATTTTGAACACACCTGTGCAGAAATTATACATATACCTTTAATCATCTACAATGTGATGAAAACAACCGTCTCTAGCACAATCACAAGCATTTGTCAAGTTTTTGTGTTTTTGCCGTAAATACTTTATTAATATCATGGGAAACGCAAATTTCGGTTCTGTAGTTTCCCCAGCACGGTAACGACACGTTACCGGTATCGTGAAAGCATACAGCCTGTATTGGGTCATGGTGCCAGCGGTTTGGTTTCCCAGTGGGACAACACTATAAAGTTGTCATGAGTGCTAGGATGCAAAACCCAAACAGACTATGCAACCAAGCCTGGTGCTTGTCATTACTAGGATAGGGAAATGAAGGAGCAGTGGAATGAGGAAGACCAATTATCAGAGAATGATGAAGACTGATTATCCGTGATTGAAAATTCTACCTCTCCATCAACTAATGTACCAACAACATGTGTTTGTGTGTTGTTTAAAATCCTAGCAACATCTAAGGTCATAACAGGATGGGATCTAACTTCTGACAGTGTGCACTCATGTGCGACTTTATAGTGCTGACCCACTGAGAAACCAGGCTTCCGGCACCATGACCCAATATCCCACTCAGTCACATTATCCTGACACTGAGCTAACCAGTCCTTGCCCTATCCTATTAATGCCGAGTGCCAGGCTAGGTAGCAACAAGTATAAATTTGATAAGTCATTGATTTGACTCGGCTGCCATTCAAACTCCCGACCTTCCGCACGGGAAGCCTGCACTCTACCGGTGCACACAAAAAATAAAAAAATAAAAGATGTCTGACAAACTGACCTGGGGTTGCTGTGTTGGGTTTTGTTCTGATGTCGTCTGGACACATCCGCACTCCACTTTTTGACAGATAACGTAATCCACTTCCGGTTTCCGATAAGCGCCTACGAATCACTCACAACATGGAAATGTTGAACTTTGAGGGAGTGGGACGTAGCTCAGGCAGTTCCATCTGTGAAGGTGTCGGTCATCCGATCGATCCTGCTCAGTGGACACATTTGCAGTTTGGGCTATTTTCTGTTCCAACCAGTGGTCTACAACTGGTTCATCAAAGGCTGTGGTATGTGCTCTCCTGTCTGTGGGAAAGTGCATATAAAAGACCCCTTGCTGCTTATCAGAAAGATTAGCCTATGTGGCAGCAGCAGACTTCCTCCAAAGAAATATGTCAGAATGACAAATCAATGCGCTCTCGAGGCATCATTAAATATAACAAGTTTTATTGTAATTTTGGTGCAGCCATCTTCTTAAATCAAATTAGAGCTGCGTGAATCCATTTCTCTGCAAACTCAGCTCGATTTGAGTGTCTACATCCGGCAGACGACATCAGGCCATATTGGCGGGAAAGATGGCCGCGCCCATTCGCCGCTCAATTATCGCTCACTCAGTTGATCGGTTTTTGTGTGGTTATGACGTCATCGGGATATCGTCCAATCACTGCAAGGAACAGAGAAACTCGTGAGTGGGATAATAAATGTGTGTATATATATATATATATTATATATATATATATATAATATATGTTTAAACGGACTAACACAAAGTATAGTAAAAGCTGCATTTTGGACCATAAACCATAAGCCATAAATAACAAGCAAGAAAACCTAAATTATTATTCAAACAAAATTCAAAGGATTTGAATCAAATTGAATTAGTGCTGCCCACTTATCCTTTATGAGCAGCGTAAACAAATTCGTCACCAAAAAAATGTATATATATGAGACTGTCTGAAAAGGTGCTAAGCAATTTGGGACAAAACTTTGTCCATTGTAACGATCAACATACTATCTGCTTATGCATCTGCTCAGGATAAACTGATTTGTTTTTTACATGGTGTTTCATAATCCCAATAGAGAGAATACATATTGATTTGAAGCAAATGTCCTTGTGTTTTCAGTGTAACCGTTTCTGTGCTGTTTTGTATCAATCGTTACAATGGACAAAATAAAAAAGAGTTATCACCTTTTGAGACAGGCTCATATGTCCACATCTGCACTCCCATATGCGAAATACAGTAAACCCTCTCTATGGGACTGACTTTAAATGGTCCATTTACGGAGGTGGTCGGTTTATGGCGTTTATCATTTCGTTCAAATGGTATTGTATGGGCGATCTTGGGACCCAAATAAAGAGATTGATATAGGGTAGCGGTCGATCTGTGGAGGTGGTCGGATAGAGAGGTTTTATTGTATTGAAATCCCAAAAGCTCTGAAAACCAATCAATGTCGCTTGGCTTGACTTGGCTGGATTTGAACCCATGACCTCTCGCACGACTGGACGCGGGGATGAGCGAGTCAGTAAAGCGCAGGCTTCCTGTGTGGAAATGTGGGAGTTCAAACCCCGGCCGAGTCAAAGCAATGACTTATAAAATTGACACTTGTCACTTCCTAGCCTGGGGCTTGGCATTAATCGGATAGGGCTTCACCAGTATTAGAATAGTGTGACTGAGTGGGATATCGCAAGGGCACAAAATGGCAATGAATGCTTAAAACTGCAAAATTCGATGAAAGCAAACAAAATTGTAAACCTAAATTTATACTCATCTCGATTTGATCCTACATATCCAACTACAGTACAACCCCGTTAAACCAAGCTCAGTTAAACCAAACGGACGGTTAATCCAAACTTTTTTCGGCGGCCCGGCAAAATACTCCCATTTATCATATTCAAAAGTTGGTTAAACCAAAGTCAGTTAATCCATGACTATCGGTTAATCCAAATAAAATTGTCGGGCCCCAGGCCACTTCCAGTATGGTTAAACCAAACTTTCATGTCTTTATAGGGTCATCTCAGACTTTTTTATATGATAAATGGTAGTATTTCGCGCGCCCCGAAAAAAAATTGGATTAAGTGATCATTTGGTTTAACTGAGCTTGGTTTAACTGGGTTAGACTGTAGATACATAAAAAACAATCATCAAAGTGTCCACATACATTGTATTACATTCATAATGCACTCGCATTTTTGCCAAAGCCAAGTCAAAGTCGAAGCCAAAGCTCGGTTAAACCAATGATCGGTTAATCCAAACTAATTTCTAGGGTCCCTTCAGGTTTGGTGTAACGCGGTTATACTGTACCGCTTTGGTGTTACTAGGAAATGGAACTTTTGCTTTTGCCTCTAGAGCGCATTGATTTTTGTATCATGTCAAACATATGGTCATTCTGACATATTTCTTTGGAGGAAATCCGCTGCCGCCACATAGGCTACTCTTTCCGATAGGGAGCAAGGGGTCTTTTATATGCACTTTCCCACAGACAGGACAACACATACCACAGCCTTTGATGAACCAGTTGTGGACGACTGGTTGTGGTGTTACTAGGATGCAAAACTTCCGGGGATCACCGGTCTTGATATGACCTTAGATGTTGCCAGGACGTAAAACTCCGACAAACAACCAATCCAGAAATCACACTGCGCGTTCCATTCGGCACTTTACGGTACCCCTGATTGGCAGATGTGGGATTCGGAGCTGTGACGTCATCCATTCCACGTCAGGCATAGGCCTACCCCGCGTGACGTGACGTCACTAACAGGCCTAATTCCAGATGACGTAATCGACGCCAATGAGATCAGTGACGTCACTCTCCCAGGGCTTGAGTTAATTACGTAATAATAGTGTTTCCATTATTAGATTGAATTGGTCCGTGACTAAATAAATAAAAGATAAATATTTACAAAAAAGAAATGAAAATAATAATATGTTATTCCCTAAGAAGACTACTCTGTCTCAGACTGAACTAATTGCTAAGATTGTTTTGATCTGTATATCTGATTTTGTCTCTTTAAAATTTAAACTGCCTATCATGGATAAGTCTGAATAGACTTGTTTTCACCATTAGACAGTTTGTCGATAGAAAGCCTGAGCCTACACTTTTACCGACCCAAAGGATTTTTAACCTCCCACACCACATAGACATGGTATGAGAGCAACTGGCCTTTGATGACGCTGTAAGTTATAAACAGCCGTGGAAACCAAAGTGGCAGAGGTGGTGGCACGGGGAATTGAACCACTGACCTTCAGATTAGGAGTCCGACCTAGAAAAAGCACTCTAACCACTCCGCCACAGAGAACACCGTGAACCGACAAAAATAGCAATCTCCGACTAGACTAACTAAATAGATGACTAGGCTAACTAAATAGATGACTAGGCTAACTAAATAGATTTTCTTAGTTTGTTTACTTGTGGGTGTTTTACGTCTTAGCAACATCTATGGTCTATTCTATTTTAGTGTTTTTCCCCTTTGTGCCATCTTATTGACAAAAATAGCAAAGGTGGCAAATTAATCGTGAGATGGGCATGTCAGCTTAGAACCGGTTTTGTGTTTAAAAAAATAAAAAGTTACTTCAAACTAAAGTAAGGTGCATTATACCGATCAGCCTAATGTATTTATCTCAGAAAATGTCAGAATCTCAAAACCATCAGACAATGCAACTTTAATTCTTGCCATTGCCGTCAGATGGCAGGTTTGTAAACTGTAGTGGAAATCCTCTATAAGACCGTTTCCACAGAGCACGCCGCACAGTGAACTGCTACCAACATTAGTTCCTGCCACTGTCACTAGAGGGCGGGTTGGTAGTGGAAATCCTCTATAATACCTTTCCCACAGAGCATGCTGCACCTCGAGCTGCTACCGACACTAATAGTTCCTGCGACTGCCGCTAGAGGGTGCGTAGGTGGTGGTAGTTCTTGCTACCGTCTCCAGAGGGCGGGTCGGTGGTGGAAATGTGTTGGTTGGTTGTTTTACATCCAGGCAACATCTAAGGTCATGTCAGACCAGGTACTGACTTGTGACAGTGCGCACTCATGGCGACTTTATAGTGCTGCCCCATTGGGAAATCAGACCTACTGCCAGCACCATGCCCTGATATCCCACTCAGTCACATTATCCTGATACTGAGCTAACCAGTGCTTGCTCTATCCTATTAATGCCGAGCACCAGGCTAGGAAGCGACAAGTATCACATCTATATGTCATTGGTTTGAGTCGACTGGGAACTGAACTCCCGATCTCCCGCACGCGAGGCCCGCGCTCTACCGATTAGGCCACCGCGCCCGATGTTGGAAATCGTCTTCTGGCTTCCATTTTGAACTTTGTTACAATTGAGAGACAAATAATGCAGTGAACTAAACATAATTAAGGAAATGAATGAACAATTCAAATCTAATTCGATTTATCTTCCAAGCAATCAATGACAGTTGTGCAAAAACGCGACACAAACAAATGAAATGAAGGCTCAGTGTCAAACAGAATGCATTACTGTCGATTCAAACACAACTTAATTGAGATTTTATATCAAATTGATTCATTTTAAATTAACAAAAGCCAACTGACAATCATTATATTTGAAAAGCGTTGTTCTTGTTTGTTTCTTGGAGTTTTACGTCCTGGCAACATCTAAGGTAATATCAGATCGGGCACCGACTTTTGACAGTGCGAGTTTATAGTGCTGCCCCACCATGACCGGATATCCCACACAGTCACAGTATCTGTACACTGAGCAAACCGGTCCTTGCCCTATCCTATTAATGCGGAGCGCCAGGCTAGGAAGCGACAAGTATCAATTTTGTCATCGGTTTGACTTGACCGGCAATCGAACTCCCGACCTTCCTACACTTACCTCCCAGGCAAAGAGCCACATAGACAGGTAGGTGTGGGTAGGGTGATTGCATCAGGGAGCCTAGCTAGTGTAATGGTTAGCATGCTCTAGGCGCAATATTTAAGATTTTCATCACCTCATGACACTGCTTGCCCTCACATGGATCCTGTACAAGCTACGCATTGTACGGTTGTTGAACCTACCTTGTGTTTGAATAGTAAATGCATTGCCTGTATGTATGTAATTGTAAGCCTTAAATGGACTTATGGATAGAAACCTTTTAAAAGACTTATTCTATTAAGGGGGACGAGGAGCCACATACAGGTAGGCGTGGATAGGGTGGTGACATCAGGGAGCCTAGGTGGTGTAATGGTTAGTGTAGTAGTCTGCACTGACCTCTCAGGCAAGGAGCCACAGTCAGGTAGGCGTGGATAGGGTGGTGACATCAGGGACCCTAGGCACTGACCTCTCAGGCAAGGAGCCACAGTCAGGTAGGCATGGGTAGTGTGGTGACATCAGGGAGCCTAGGTGGTGTAATGGTTAGTGTAGTAGTCTGCGCTGACCTCTCAGGCAAGGAGCCACATAGACAGGTAGGCATGGATAGTGTGGTGACATCAGGGAGCCTAGGTGGTGTAATGGTTAGTGTAGTAGTCTGCACTGACCTCTCAGGCAAGGAGCCACAGTCAGGTAGGCGTGGGTAGTGTGGTGACATCAGGGAGCCTAGGTGGTGTAATGGTTAGTATAGTAGTCTGCGCTGACCTCTCAGGCAAGGAGCCGCATAGACAGGTAGGCGGCGATACAGAAAACTGGGGGGGGGGGGAGGAATGTGCCCGGTTTAGTTTTTTTCATTTGCTGAATAAATAATTTTACCTCAAAAGATATCACATGACCAGGCTTTTAAATGCTGCATCAGCAGAAATCGCTCAGCCTTCATTGCTCCTGCCGCCATTGCTACTCACCAGAATGAGGGCTCCATAACTCACCACGATGAGTCCATTACTCACCAGAATGAGGGCTCCATAACTCACCACGATGAGTCCATTACTCACCACAATCAGGGCTGCATAACTCACCATGATGAGTCCATTACTCACCACAATGAGGGAACCATTACTCACCACAATGAGGGCTCCATAAGTCACCATGCTGAGTCCATTACTCACCACAATGAGGGCTGCATAACTAACCACGATGAGTCCATTACTCACCACAATGAGGGCTGCATAACTAACCACGATGAGTCCATTACTCACCACAATGAGGGTTGCATACCTAACCACGATGAGTCCATTACTCACCACAATGAGGGTTGCATAACTCACCACGATGAGTCCATTACTCACCACAATGAGGGATCCATAACTCAGCACGGTGAGTCCATTATTCACCACAATGAGGGCTCCATAACTCACCACGACGAGTCCATTACTCACCACGATGAGTCCATTACTCAGCACAATGAGGGAACCATACTTCACCACGATGAGTGCATTACTCAGCACAATGAGGGCTCCATACCTCACCACGATGGGTCCATTACTCACCACATTGAGGGCTCCATAAGTCACCACGATGAGTCCATAACTCACCACAATGAGGGAACCATTACTCACCATGATGAGTCCATAACTCACCACAATGAGTCCATCACTTACCACAATGAGGAAACCATAACTCACCACGATGCTTCCATTACTCACCAAAATGAGGGCTCCATAACTCACCACAATGAGTCCATAACTCACCACAATGAGGGAACCATAACTCACCACGATGAGTCCATAACTCACCACAATGAGGGATCCATAACTCACCACGATGAGTCCATTACTCACCACAATGAGGGAACCATTACTCACCATGATGAGGGCCCATATCTCACCACGATGAGTGAGGGAACCATTACTCAACACAGATGAGTCTTCACCAAAATGGCGGCTTCCATCCAGGAATTTGTGGGTAATGGATGGCTCATTTGCTTTGTTTTTGTTGTGGTTTTGCATCCTGGCAACATCTAAGGTCATATCAGGACGGGTACCGACTCGTTGGGTGGTTGGATGTTGGGAGGTTTACATCCTAGAAACAGCTAAGGTCATATCAGGATGGGTACCTACAGACTTGTGACAGTGCGCAGTCATGGTGACTTTATAGTGCTGCCCAACTGGAAGACCAGAACTACTGCTGGAACCAGGACCCGATATCCCACTCAGTCACATTAGCCTGACACTGAGCCAACCAGTCCTTGTTCTATCCTAATAATGATGAGCGTCTGGCTAGGTAGCGACGAGTTTCAATTTTGTAAGTCATCACCTTAGATGCTGCCAGGACATGAAACTCCAACAACCAACCTTTTGCGATAGACCTGCTACTTCAAACTGCACATATAAGCACATGCCTCCTGAACACTCGCACACTCCTCTCATTTTGTTTTGCTACATTAGTTGATAAAGCGGGGGAAATTTCAATCGCGGAAAATTAGTCTTCCTCATTCCACTGCTCCTTGCCCTATCCTGGTAATGTCGAGCGCCTGGTTAGGTAGCGACGAGTATAAGTTGTTTTTTATAAGTTTGTTATATTTAATGGCGCCTCTAGAGCACATTGATTTTCATCACCGGCTATTGGATGTCAAACATATTGTCATTCTGGCATATTTCTTTAGAGGAAACCCACTGCTGCCACATAGGCTACTCTTTCTGATAAGCAGCAAGGGGTCTTTTATATGCACTTTCCCACAGACAGAACAGCACATACCACAGCCTTTGATGAACCAGTTGTGGACCACTGGTTGGAACGGAAAATAGCCTAAACTGCAAATGGGTTCACTGAGATCGATAAGATGACCCACACCTTCACAGGTGGACACTCTACCACTTGAGCTACGTCCTGCTCCCTATTCTTGAAGATTTTCTTGAAGATTTATACCGCCTATCATGGATAAGTCTGAATAAACTTGTTTTCACCATTAGACAGTTTGTCGATAGAAAGCCCGAGCCTACACTTTTACCTACCCAAGGGATTTGTAACCTCCCACACCACATAGACATGGAATGAGAGAAACTGGCCTTTGATGTCGCTGTAAGTTATCCACAGCGGTGGAAATCCAAATTGGCAGAGGTGGGGGATAGGGAATTGAACCACCAACCTTCAGATTAGGAGTCCGACCTAGAAAAAAGTCAGACACTCTAACCACTCCGCCACAGAGAACACAACGATAAATTATTATGTCATTGTTTTGACTCGGCTCTGGGTTTGAATCCCACAAAGTACCAACGCGGGAGGCTGTTTGTATAATGTATAACCGCCCCCCCCCCCCCACACTCACTCACACAGGATGTGCTTGGGGAGTGTAGAGGGAAGCTAATACATCATGGCCGACGACGCATGCGCAGCGGCACCCTCCCATAAAGACGGCCATTTAGGGCACTAGCCTCGCCTCCATGAGCCGAGGCTGGAAGCCTTTTATAACATTAGCCCTGGTGGCAGACTCTGGAACTAAATCTTCACCGCCGGGTTGAGTCGAATAAAAGATAAAATCCATCTACATAAAAAAAACGAAATTAATACTAATACAAATTATAATTATAAAAAAGGTTGTGATAATATAAATATCTTTATTGGTTTTCTAATTGTCAATATTAAATAGTGTAGTACACGGACCTCTCAGGCAAGGAGCCGCATGCACAGGTATGTGTGGGTAGGGTGGTGACATCAGGGAGCCTAGGTGGTGTAATGGTTAGTGTAGTAGTCTGCACTGACCTCTCGGCAAGCAGCCGCATAGACAGGTAGGCGTGGATAGGGTGATAGATTGCATGAGGGAAGGGAGCCTAGGTGGTGTAATGGTTAGCACACTGGCCCGGAATGCAAAGAGACGTGGGTACTATTCCCGCTCTAGGTGCAATATTTCCCATTTTCACCACCCCCACGATAACAGTTTAAATATTAAATAGCCTAAGGTGTCAATATTATTATATATCTTGAAGTGCCATAATCTAATGAAAGTGTATCAGTCCATAATGAGTTTAACCACTGCGGGACCGACCCCCCCCCCCCCACCTCTCTCCTCCCTCCATCCCACACACGCACTCACTTGCACATCGCATGTTGCATTCCGGAAACATTGTCGAGACAATTATTGAATTGTTCCCAACATCCCCCCCCCCCTAACTTATTCAGCATCTCTCGCATTATCATCAGACTATTTTTTGTCCATGTGTTTTGTTGCGGTTTTACGTCCTAGCGAAATATATGGTCATATCAAAATTGTTTGTTGGGTTTTTACTTCCTAGCAACATCTATGATCAGGACAGGTACCGACTTGTGAGAGTGCGCACTCATGGCGACTTTATAGTGCTGCCCCACTTGGATACCAGGCCGTCGACCTGATGACCCAATATCACACTAAGTCACATTATCCTGACTGAGCCAAACAATCCTTGTCTTATCATAATAATGATTGTTTCTTTGTTGTTGTTTTACGTCCTAGCAACATCTGAGGTCATATCAGGACGGGTACCGACTTGTGCCAGTGCGCACTCATGGCGACTTTATAGTGTTGTCCCACTGGGAAACCAGGGTGCCAGCACCATGACCTGGTATCCCACTCAGTCACATCAATCTGACACTGAGCACACCAGTCCTTGCCCTATCCTAATAATGCTGGACACCTGGCTAGGAAGCGACAAGTATCAATTTTTAAGTCATTGGTTTGACTCGACCAGGGTTCGAACCCACGACCCCACGGTCTACCAGCACGGGAGACGGACGCTCTAACTCATTCGGCCATCCCGTCTGATCATAATAATGATGAACACCAGAGTGGGTAGCGACAAGTATCAATTTTGCAAGTCGTTGGTTTGACTGGACCGGGGTTCGAACCCACAATCTGCTGCAAGCAGTGCTCTTACTGATTCAGCTTATCCTACACTCTCCAAGCTGATACTCCAAACATAGCTCAGTTACCTAATCCTACACTCCCCAAGCTGATACTCAACACAGAGCTCCATTACCCCATCCTACACTCTCCAAGCTGATACTCCACCCAGAGCTCCATTACCTCGTCCTACACTCTCCAAGCTGATACTCCACACAGAGCTCCATTACCCCTTCCTACACTCTCCAAGCTGATACCCCATGTACAGCTCCATGAACCCAACCTACACTCTCCAAGCTGATACCCCACACAAAGCTCCATTACCCCTTCCTACACTCTCCAAGCTGATACCCAACACAGACCTCCATTACCCCATCCTACACTCTCCAAACTGATACCCATCCTACACTCTCCAAGCTGATACTCCATACATAGCTCCATTATCTAATTCCACTCTCCAATCTGATACTACATACAGAACTCCATTACACAATCTCCAACCAGATACCCCACAGATAGCTCCACTACCTCATCCCACACTCTCCAAGCCGACGTTCCCATCTTCCAGCCCGAGGCGCGCCGCTGCGTGTGTGCTTGGAGAGTGGCGCCCATCTCACCGGAAGTCATTGTCGTCTGCCTTTGTTTTCCCGCCTTTTGTCTTCACGGAGGCTACTTTTCTACAGCGCAGCAAAATGGATTAATAAAACAGCCAGCTTCCCCACGGGTATCCGTGTGTAAAAGCAAACAAACAAATCAAACAGAGATGTCTCCGGTATGAAAATTAAAAGGGGGGGGGAGGAGTGATATCGATTTAATTGAAGACTGGATGTGGTTTGTGACTTCGGTATATTTGTGCTCCCTGGTGACTTCTGCTTTCCAAAATCGCGTCGACATTTTTAAACAAAAATGGACGCCCAGACGGGGTGGCCGAATGAGTAGGGCTTCCGTCTCCTGTTTTGGGTGATCGGGAGATCCGAACGCATGAGTATGTGGGTTCGAATCGTGGTCGAATCAAACCAATGACTTATAAAATTGATACTTGTCGATTCCTAGCCTGGTGTTCGCAATTAATAGGATAGGGCAAGAACTGGTTTGGCTCAGTGTCAGGATAATGTGACTGAGTTGGACATCAGATCATGGTGCTGGTGGCCTGAGTTCCCATTGGGGCAGCACTATAAAGTCACCATGAGTGCGCACTGTCACAAGTTGGTACCCATCCTGATATGACCGTAGATGTTGCTAGGATGTAAAACACCCACGAACAAACTAAACTATGGAACACCCTTTTCTTAATAATGATAATGAGAATGGGGATGAATAAGAATGATGATAATGATGATGATAATGGGTAAGAATGACCATGATAATGATAGTAACAATAAATAGATAAAGAGACTAATACTCCTAATACTAATCCTACAGTGACTTTAATAGACTGCCCTTAAGAGCATTTAAACAAGTGTAGTAGTCTGCACTGACCTCTCAGGCAAGGAGCTGCATATACAGGTAGGCGTGGGTAGTGTGGTGACATCAGGGAGCCTAGGTGGTGTAATGGTTAGTGTAGTAGTCTACACTGATCTCTCAGGCAAGGAGCCACATAGGCGGGTAGGTGTGGGTAGTGTGGTGATATCAGGGAGCCTAGGTGGTGTAATGGTTAGTGTAGTAGTCTGCACTGACCTCTCAGGCAAGGAGCTGCATATACAGGTAGGCGTGGGTAGTGTGGTGACATCAGGGAGCCTAGGTGGTGTAATGGTTAGTGTAGTAGTCTGCACTGACCTCTCAGGCAAGGAGTCCATTAGACAGGTAGATGGGTAGGTGTGGTGACATCAGGGAGCCTAGGTGGTGTAATGGTTAGTGTAGTAGTCTGCACTGACCTCTCAGGCAAGTAACCACATAGACAGGTAGGTGTGGGTAGTGTGGTGACATCAGGGAGCTCAGGTGGTGTAATGGTTAGTGTAGTAGTCTGCACTGACCTCTCAGGCAAGGAGCCACATAGACAGGTATGTGTGGGTAGGGTGGTGACATCAGGGAGCCTAGGTGGTGTAATGGTTAGTGTAGTAGTCTGCACTGACCTCTCAGGCAAGTAACCGCATAGACAGGTAGGTGTGGGTAGTGTGGTGACATCAGGGAGCCTAGGTGGTGTAATGGTTAGTGTAGTAGTCTGCACTGACCTCTCAGGCAAGGAGCCACATAGACAGGTAGGTGTGGGTAGTGTGGTGACATCAGGGAGCCTAGGTGGTGTAATGGTTAGTGTAGTAGTCTGCACTGACCTCTCAGGCAAGGAGCCGCATAGACAGGTAAGTGTGGGTAGTGTGGTGACATCAGGGAGCTCAGGTGGTGTAATGGTTAGTGTAGTAGTCTGCACTGACCTCTGAGGCAAGGAGCCACATAGACAGGTAGGCGTGGGCAGTGTGGTGATATCAAGGAGCCTAGGTGGTGTAATGGTTAGTGTAGCAGTCTGCACTGACCTCTGAGGCAAGGAGCCGCATACACAGGTAGGCGTGGGCAGTGTGGTGATATCAAGGAGCCTAGGTGGTGTAATGGTTAGCACACTGGCCAGGAATGCAAAGAGATGTGGGTTCAAGCCCCGCTCTAGGCGCAATATTTCCCATTTTCATCACCGCCACGACACTGGTAATACTATTGAAACGCATTCTGTAATTTTATTGGAATTTCATCGTTTTAGAAGACAATTAAGTTAGCAAGCATGTAATTCGTCGCTTACTCTATTGTCGCAATCAAGTGATCATTGGGGTTTGCCCCCCCCCCTCCCCCCCCACACAGAAACACACGCCACGGTGACATTGTCACTTACTGATTATGGGGTGCCATTTGCCTTTATTACACACATAATGTTGTAACTAGGCATGTACATATATGTGCAGTATAAGTTATATCTAATTATGTGAATATAAACAGGACACCTGCTATATCAGGACAGCATTGGTCTGGATGCAGAGTTGTCCGTTGAAGAGAGATACTACTGTACAGGCATGTGATTGGGTGCCGGAAAAAAACCATGAAATTTTGGTTAGGTTATCGCGGGGACACACAGCATCCCACTGAGTCGTGAGAGGGATGCAAATAGTCTATTTCAGAGGTGTTTCGGCGGCCAGGGAAAAAAACGGAATTGAAAACAAAGAATAATTCCGGTTTCGGCAACCAGAATAAAAACAGAATTCCGGTTAAAACCGGAGAAATCACATGCTTGTGTTGTAGTACCAATGAGAGGACACCTGCTAAGTCAGGACAGTATTGGTCTGAATACAAAGTTGTCCGTTGAAAGCAGGCACTATTGTGGTGTAGATAATTAGTATGCACACACACCTCGCCACACACTGATCTCTGCGACCAGGCGCAGTGTACAATAGGCTCAAAGCCCTTTTCATCGCGTCGGCTATGCTTCATTATTGAATGTCATCTTTTGGTCATTTTGCACAGATTGCGTTGAGCAGGGTTGAGGGTTGCTATGGCAACCGGAGAGCTGTAGATACATATCATTATGAGGAGAGGGGCCCGTGTTACTATTGTATACCTTAGTCAGAGGGGCCAGTGTTACTACTGTCTACCCTAGTCAGAGGGGCCCGTGTTACTACTATATACCTTAGTCAGAGGGGCCAGCATTACTACTGCCTACCTTAGTCAGAGGGGCCCGTGTTACTACTGTCTACCTTAGACAGAGGGGCCAGTGTAACTGCTGTCTGCCTTAGTCAGAGGGGCCAGTGTTACTACTGTCTACCTTAGTCAGAGGGGCCAGTGTTACTACTGTATACCTTAGTCAGAGGGGCCAGTGTTACTACTGTCTACCTTAGTCAGAGGGGCCAGTGTTACTACTGTCTACCTTAGTCAGAGGGGCCAGTGTAACTGCTGTCTACCTTAGTCAGAGGGGCCAGTGTTACTACTGTATACCTTAGTCAGAGGGGCCAGTGTTACTACTGTCTACCTTAGTCAGAGGGGCCAGTGTTACTGCTGTCTACCTTAGTCAGAGGGGCCAGCGTTACTACTCTCTACCTTAGTCAGAGGGGGCAGTGTTACTACTGTCTACCTTAGTCAGAGGGGCCAGTGTTACTACTGTATACCTTAGTCAGAGGGGCCAGCGTTACTACTCTCTACCTTAGTCAGAGGGGCCCGTGTTACTACTGTCTACCTTAGACAGAGGGGCCCGTGTTACTACTGTCTACCTTAGTCAGAGGGGCCAGTGTTACTACTGTATACCTTAGTCAGAGGGGCCCGCATTACTACTGTCTACCTTAGTCAGAGGGGCCCTTGTTACTACTGTCTACCTTAGTCAGAGGGGCCAGTGTTACTACTGTATACCTTAGTCAGAGGGGCCAGGGTTACTACTGTCTACCTTAGTCAGAGGGGCCCATGTTACTATTGTCTACTTTAGTCAGAGGGGCCAGTGTTACTACTGTCTACCGTAGTCAGAGGGGTCCGTGTTACTACTGTCTACCATAGTCAGAGGGGCCCATGTAACTATTGTCTACTTTAGTCAGAAGGGCCCGTGTTACTACTGTAAACCTTAGTAAGAGGGGTCTGTTTTACTACTGTATACCTTAGTCAGAGGGGCCCATGTTAGTACTGTATACCTTAGTCAGAGGGCCAGTGTTACTACTGTCTACCTTAGTCAGAGGAGCCCGCGTTACTACTGTATACCTTAGTCAGAGGGGCTCCTGTTACTACTGTCTACCTTAGTCAGAGGGGCTCCTGTTACTACTGTATACCCTAGTCAGAGGGGCCAGTGTCACTACTGTCTACCTTAGTCAGAGGGGCCAGTGTTACTACTGTCTACCTTAGTCAGAGGGGGCCAGTGTTACTACTGTCTACCTTAGTCAGAGGGGCCCGTGTTACTAGTGCATACCTTAGTCAGAGGGGTCTGTTTTACTACTGTCTACCTTAGTCAGAGGGGCCAGTGTTACTACTGTCTACCTTAGTCAGAGGGGCCTGTGTTACTACTGTCTACCTTAGTCAGAGGTGCCCCTGTTACTACTGTATACCTTAGTCACGTGACCAAAGTTTGGGGGGTTGGGGCGGGACTGCCTGAACTAATGGTCGGTGCCATTTTACTCAAAGTTAATCGATCCCTTGTATCGGGCGCGGTGGCCTAATCGATAGAGCGTGGGCCTCGCGTGCGGAAGGTCGGGAGTTCGGTTCCCGGTCGAATCTAACCAATGACTTGACATTGGTTTGACTCCCGACCTTCTGCATGGTAAGCCTGCGCTCTACCGATTCGGCCACCATGTCCTGTTGGTGGATGGAAGGTTGTTTATTTTAGGTGTTTAAATAATACTCTATTTCCCGCTCAAATTCCTTATTCTAGGTTTAGACGGTTTTGATTGATGGTAGTTTGATTCTGTGTCAGCAGCGAAGGTCATATTCATGACAAGTGTTTTAACTGTATTCTGTCAGGTTATAACTGAACCATCACTTTGACACACACTCAATCATTAAAGAAATATGTGTCAAATCACATTCATGGGGGTAAAAGCGTTTGGATTGTTTGACAAATGACATTCAGGGGATGAAAGAGTTTGGATTATTTGTCAAATGACATTCAGGGGTAAATGAGTTTGGATTGTTTGTCAAATGACATTCAGAGGGTAAAAAGTTTGGATTGTTTGTCAAATGACATTCATGGGGCAAACGTGTTTGGATTGTTGGTCAAATGGCATTCAGGTGGTAAGAGTTTGGATTGTTTGTCAAATGGCATTCAGGGGGTAAAAGCATTTGGATTGTTTGTCAAATGACATTCAGGGGTAAAAGAGTTTGGATTGTTTGTCAAATGACATTCAGGGGGTAAAAAGTTGGGATTGTTTGTCAAATGATATTCATGGAGCAAACGTGTTTGGATTGTTTGTCAAATGGCATTCAGGGGGTAAGAGTTTGGATTGTTTGTCAAATGGCATTCAGGGGGTAAAAGCGTTTGGATTGTTTGTCAAATGACATTCAGGGGGTAAAAGAGTTTGGATTGTTTGTCAAATGACATTCAGGGGGTAACAAGTTTGGATTGTTTGTCAAATGACATTCATGGGGCAAACGTGTTTGTATTGTTTGTCAAATGGCATTCAGGGGGTAAAAGAGTTTGGATTTTTTGTCAAATGGCATTCAGGGGGTAAAAGCATTTGGATTGTTTGTCAAATGACATTCAGGGGGTAAAAGAGTTTGGATTGTTTGTCAACTGGCATTCAGGGGGTAAAAGAGTTTGGATTGTTTGTCAAATGACATTCAGGGGGTAAAAGAGTTTGGATTGTTTGTCAAATGACATTCAGGGGGTAAAAAGTTTGGATTGTTTGTCAAATGACATTCATGGGGCAAAAGTGTTTGGATTGTTTGTCAAATGGCATTCAGGGGGTAAAAGAGTTTGGATTGTTTGTAAAATGGCATTCAGGGGGTAAAACCATTTGGATTGTTTGTCAAATGACATTCAGGGGGTAAAAGAGTTTGGATTGTTTGTCAAATGACATTCAGGAGGTAAAAGACTTTGGATTGTTTGTCAATTGACATTCAGGGGTAAAAGACTTTGGATTGTTTGTCAAATGACATTCAGGGGTAAAAGAGTTTGGATTGTTTGTCAAATGACATTCAGGGGGTAAAAGAGTTTGGATTGTTTGTCAAATGACTTTCAGGAGGTAAAAGAGTTTGGATTGTTTGTCAAATGGCATTCAGGGGGTAAAAGAGTTTGGATTGTTTGTCAAATGACATTCAGGGGGTAAAAGCGTTTGGATTGTTTGTCAAATGACATTCAGGGGGTAAAAGAGTTTGGATTGTTTGTCAAATGACATTCAGGGGTAAAAGAGTTTGGATTGTTTGTCAGATGACATTCAGGGGTAAAATAGTTTGGATTGTTTGTCAAATGACATTCAGGGGTAAAAGAGTTTGGATTGTTTGTCAAATGACATTCAGGTGGTAAAACAGTTTGATTTGTTTGACAAATGACATTCAGGGGTAAAAGCGCTTGGATTGTTTGTCAAATGACATTCAGGTGGTAAAACAGTTTGATTTGTTTGACAAATGACATTCAGGGGGTAAAAGCGTTTGGATTGTTTGTCAAATGACATTAAGGGGGTAAAAGAGTTTGGCTTGTTTGTCAAATGACATTCAGGGGGTAAAAGCATTTGGATTGTTTGTCAAATGACATGCAGGCAGTAAAAGCATTTGCATTGTCAAATGACATTCAAGGGTAAAAGAGTTTGGATTGTTTGTCAAATGACATTCAGGGGGTAAAAGAGTTTGGATTGTTTGTCAAATGACATTCAGGGGGTAAAAGCGTTTGGATTGTTTGTCAAATGACATTCAGGGGGTAAAAGAGTTTGGATTGTTTGTCAAATGACATTCAGCGGTAAAAGAGTTTGGATTGTTTGTCAGATGACATTCAGGGGTAAAAGAGTTTGGATTGTTTGTCAAATGACATTCAGGGGGTAAAAGCAATTGGTTTGTTTGTCAAATGACATTCAGGGGGTAAAAGAGTTTGGATTGTTTGTCAAATGAAATTCAAGGGGTAAAAGAGTTTGGATTGTTTGTCAAATGACATTCAGGGGGTAAAAAGTTTGGATTTTTGTCAAATGACATTCAGGAGGTAAAAGAGTTTGGATTGTTTGTCAGATGACATTCAGGGGTAAAAGAGTTTGGATTGTTTGTCAAATTAAATTCAGGGGGTAAACGAGTTTGGATTGTTTGTCAAATGACATTCAGGGGGTAAAAAGTTTGGATTGTTTGTCAAATGACATTCAGGAGGTAAAAGAGTTTGGATTGTTTGTCAGATGACATTCAGGGGTAAAAGAGTTTGGATTGTTTGTCCAATGACATTCAGGGGGTAAAAGAGTTTGGATTGTTTGTGAAATGACATTCAGGGGGTAAAAGCATTTGGATTGTTTGTCAAATGACATGCAGGTGGTAAAAGCATTTGCATTGTTTGTCAAATGACATTCAGGGGTAAAAGAGTTTGGGTTGTTTGTCAAATGACATGCAGGGGTAAAAGAGTTTGGATGTTTGTCAAATGACATTCAGGGGTAAAAGAGTTTGGATTGTTTGTCAGATGACATTCAGGGGTAAAAGAGTTAGTGATGTTTCAGGATGTTTAAGACCTACAGCTGGAGTTAAGTCCATGGGATGGTGGGGGGTAATGGAAATGGGAAATATTGCGCCTAGAGCGGGATTCGAACCCACAGCTATTGCAATCTGGATTAGTGTGCTAACCATTATCGCGATACTGACCAAACCAGTCCTTACCATATCCTATTAATGCCGAGCGCCAGGCTAGGTAGCGACAAGCATAAATTTGGTAAGTCATTGGCTTGACTCGGGAAGGATTCAGACCGTCAACCTTCCACACAAGAATCCAGCCAGCGCTCTTATCAATTCAGCCACCGCGTCTGGTTCGAAGAGAAAAGCAGTGTATCGTGTATTAAGGTAGTCTGCACTGACGCTGTCTGAGAACCAGGCTGGCGCTAACGTTGGCGCATGCGCAAACACAAGCTGTGCATGCGTGCATATTATTCAGATGGAAAGTAAATGTTTCACTGACATGAGACCCACCGGCTTTTTGGTGAGATTGCCTTTGCCAGCCAATCACGTGACTCCATTCAGAAAGCCTGAAAGCCCCCACTAAACCCACCCCCACCCCCTTTTCACGCCCCCCACCTCGGACACCCCCCCCAGCCCCTGCCACCCACGTATCAACTACTTAATACATGCACTAGCATCTAAGTTGTATACTTGGGTTCAAATCTAGGTTAGTGTTTTGCTTTAGAAAATCTGGTGGTTTTATCAAACTACGCAACTTTAAATAAAAGCAGACGATAAATAGAAAGTCAAAACTATCAGACTACACAACTTCACTGGATTAGAAATATCCTCATAGATTCAATCAAGCAAGGTGCTCCCCCCCCCCCCCCCCCCCCCCCACACGCTCGCTCACCACCACCAAAGCCGTCTCAGGGTGAGAACGACATTAGCAGATTGTGTCGCTTCTATTGAGTGAAGTTCATTCAGAGGAAAGGACCGCAGGAGACTTCCACAGGAAAAGAGGGCTAGTGGAAAATGGGAAATATTTCGCCAAAGCAGGATTCGAACCCACACTTCTTGCCGTGTCAGGGCTAGCATACTAACCATTACACCACCAAGGTTCTCTGATGCAATCACACTATCAATGACTGCGTCTATGTGGCTCCTTGCCTGAGAGGTCAGTGCAGACTACTACACTAACCATTACACCACCTAGGCTCCCTGATGTCACCATACTACCCATGCCTACCTGTCTGTGTGGCTCCTTGCCTGACAGGTCAGTGCAGACCACTACACTAACCATTACACCACCAGGGCTCCCTGATATCACCACACTACCCATGCCTACCTGTCTATGTGGCTCCTTGCCTGAGAGGTCAGTGCAGACCACTACACTAACCATTACACCAACTAGGCTCTCTGATGCAATCACACTATCCATGACTGTGACTATGAGAGTTCTGTGCAGACCACTACACTCATCCCCCTGGAATTGTAAGTCTTTTAATGCTTACAATTACATACATACAGGCCATGCACTTATATATACACATACACCAGGAAGGGTCAACAACCATACAGTACATAGATTTACAGGATCCTGGTCACAGCACCAGTGTCATCGCTCCCGTTGTGAATTGGCCGCTGATCTGTTGGAGTTTTAAGCACTGGCAACATCTAAGGTCATATCAGGACGGGTACTGACTTGTACCAGTGCGCACTCATGGCGACTTTATAGTGCTGCCCGCTGGGAGACCAGGCCTACTGCCAGCACCATGACCTGATATCCCACTGAGTCACATTATCCTGACACTGAGCCAACCCGTCCTTGCCCTATCCTATTAATGCAGAGTGCTCGGCTAGGTAGCGAAAAGTATCAATTTGATAAGTCATTGGTTTGACTCGACCGGGATCCGAACTCCGACCTTCCACACGCGAGGCCTGCGCTCTGCTGATCCGACTACCGCCGGGTGCTGATCTAGACGCGCGGGCAGTGCACACTTCCGGTCTCTCCATTAACCGGAAGTCGGCAGACAGCATCACACCGGCCAGCCTCGACCTCGACTGGTGGGCTCCACCTTTGACCTCACGCCGTCTGCGTAATGGCCTTGACCTTCGGGGTTTGTGAGGTCAGCAGGCGGAGTGGTAGCAGGTCACGTGGGTACTGCTGGTAGCGGGGGAGAGGGGGGGGGGGGGGGGGGGGGGGGGGGGGGGGAGGGGGGGAGGGGAGGGGGAGGGGGTGGGGGGGGGGGGAGGAAGGCCGAGGGAGGGGGGTGCAAGTGGAGAGGGGAAAAGGGTTGGAGGGGGAGGGGGTGTACGTGGAGGGGGATGGGGGGGGGGGGATGGGGAGGGAAGGGGCTATACAGTGTTACTCAAGCTTCAGTACGCTTACATAGGCTCCCACAATCCTATGTAGGCCTACATAGGCTCAGACAAGCATATGTAGGCCTACATAGGCTCACACAAGCATATGTAGGCCTACATTGGCTCACACAAGCATATGCAGGCCTACATTGGGTCACACAAGCCTATGCATGCCTACATTGACTCACACAAGCATATGTAGGCCTACATTGGCTCACACAAGCATATGTAGGCCTACATTGGCTCACACAACCATATGTAGGCCTACATTGGCTCACAAAAGCATATGTAGGCCTACATTGGGTCACACAAGCCTATGCATGCCTACATAGGCTCACACAAGCATATGCAGGCCTACATTGGCTCACAAAAGCATATGTAGGCCTACATTGGCTCACAAAAGCATATGTAGGCCTACATTGGGTCACACAAGCATATGTTGGCCTACATTGGCTCACACAACCATATGTAGGCCTACATTGGCTCACACAACCATATGTAGGCCTACATATGCTTACATAAGGTTATGTAGGCCTACACAAGGTTCTGTATGGCCCACGTAGTAGTAGAAGACTGCGTAGTAGAATGTGAAAAGTCTCACGTAGTATATTACTACGCCTCCCCCGTTCACCCCTAGGTTAAATGAAATACCGAAAGTAGTCCCGAAAAAAATTCTATTCCACCAGCTACACGAGGCTTCAATAACGCCAATTTACAGTAGTACCATTACCAAAGACTAATGTACTTTCTAAGAATAGCAGCGTTCTGTCGGAAAAGTCGTCGACAAGCTAATTTTAAATGAAATTAAACCGTGAAAAGAGATGAAATCAATACAGGCAAAAAGAGAAAGGAAGAGTATAAAGAGTGAAAGAAGAGAGAGAGGCAACCCTCAGGTTTATTATGTATATGGTACATGGATCCAGTATGGCATATCACCTGACCACATTCTCCCAATGAGAATCAAGCATCTACAGCTCTTTTGGTCACCACCTGCCCTGAGCTGAGTGTGTGGTGATCCGTGACTAGCAGAGCGGGGAGGGGGTAGTGGGTAGAGCTCTAAGTGCCCCTTACACACTATCTTACTTGCACCACAATGTCTATTTACAATGAGTAAAGTACCACCAGCAACTACATAAACACATCTATCCACCTGGCCCTATATACCTTTTTCATACAGGGATGAAAGTGGTCTCTGGGAAAAAAAGCGGAAATGCTGATATTCTCCCATAGGCTTAGCATTGTCAGGGAATCGCTGAAAATTCACGTAAGTCGGGTTTCATACATATTGGTATATGCTGAGAGTGCTGCGCCGTTTGAAGCATGTATTAGTAGTATATGCTGCTAGTGCTGTGGCATTTGCATCACATATCGGTATACGCTGATAGTGCTGCACCATGAAGGCATTAGTAGTATACGCTGTTAGTACTGTGGCGTTTGCACCACATATTAGTATACACTGATGGTGCTGCAGCGTGAAACAATGTATTGGTTGGTTGGTTGTTGGAGTTTTACATCCTGGCAACATCTAAGGTCATATCAGGACAGGCGCAACTTACTAGTATACACTTATAGCCACACGAAAAATCCCGGAAATCCGCGAAATCGCGGAGATCTTTCATCCCTGTTCATAAGTAGAACATTTGCATTCCCCCACCAATACGTCATTATCAGAATATTTTACAGATGATCCCAGAAGCTTCTTTACGCCTACATAGGCTCACTCAAGCTTCTGTAGGCCTACATGGGCCTACATAGGCTTACATAAGCTTCGACAGGCCTACATAGGCTCACTCAAGCTTCTGCAGGCCTAGATAGGCTCACATAAGCTTATGTAGGCCTACATATTCTCACCCAAGCTTCTGTAGGCCTACATAGGCTCACCCAAGCTTATGTAGGCCTACGTAGGCTTACACAATTTCATGTAGGCCTACATCGGCTCACACAAGCCTGTGTAGGCCTATATAGGCTCAGCTGGGCTTCTGTAGGCCTACATAGGCTCACACAAGCCTATGTAGGCCGATACAGACCTGGCGCACACAGACACCAGTCCATACTGCTGTGAGATATGGCGGCCATTACACGTGGGTTCCATATTTCACCACATGGGTCGCCCTCACTGCCCGACTGGTCCCCCACCACCACCACCACCACCACCATGCAGGCAACTGGGGACCAGGAGGTGCTCACAGACCGTGTCCTGCCGGTGTTCACAGACCGTGACGGATGCTATATAGAGTAGTATGGTGGGAGGCAGTTTACTGGTACTGTGTTCCAGATTGGTAATACTGAGACCAGAACGAGGCCCTGTTTACAAATGTGGCCTTGAGTCATCGTTTTATGGGTCTGGTTATACACAAAGCGCTTAAACTTAAAGCTGCATAGTCCGAGGAAATCATCAAATTTCCAAAACCAAAGCAATTACAGTATAACCCCGTTAAACCAAACTTGAAGGGACCCTAGAAATTTGTTTGGATTAACCGATCATTGGTTTAACCAAGCTTTGACTTTGACTTGGCTTTGGCAAAAACGGGTGTGCATTATGAATGTACAATGTGTGTGGACACTATGATTATAGTTTATTTTATGTATATACAGTTCAACCCCATTAAACCAACCTCGGTTAAATCAAACGATCGGTTAATCCAAACTTTTTTCGGCGACCTGGCAAAATACTACCATTTATCATATAAAAAAGTCTCAGATGACCTTAAAAACACATGAAGGTTTGGTTTAACTGTACAGGAAGTGGCCTGGGGCCGACAATACTGTTTGGATTAACCGATACTTTGGATTAACCGACTTTGGTTTAACCAACTTTTTTATATGAGAAATGTTACTATTTTGCCGGGCCGCCGAAAAAAGTTTGGATTAACCGATCGTTTGGTTTAACCGAGCTTGGTTTAACGGGGTTGTACTTTATCTAGATTCTAATCTGGAATGTATCAATTTATTATATGCTCATTATTAATTATGTAATTGTCTTGTAATTATAATTTGTATCTACTCTATTTGTAATTGTGCTGATCTATGTCAACTAACTACTATAACCTCCAACTGCTATTTGAGGTCCTTGAGAGAGGCAGTGAGCAACCTGGGGGGCGAACTGGTCTGCTACTAGGCAGGCACCTTTCTGTTTCCCACTTCTTCCTCCAGGTGCTGCTGCCGTCACTCTGTAAAATATTCCGAATTTGTAGGTCTGGTTTATAAATAAATAATAGTTTAAATAAATTCTAAAATATCTCCTTTTCACAAAACTCACATGAGAAGCATGAATAAAACTGTTTTAATCATATTTAACTCATCCACATAGAGGGGGAGGGAGAGAGGAGGGAGGAGGGAGAGGGGTTGGGAGGGGGAGAGGGAGAAAGGAGGGATGAGGGAGAGAAGGGGGAGATGGAGAGAGGGGGGGAGGAGGGGGAGAGAAGAGACGAGGGAGGAGGGAGGGAGCGGGGAGAGGCTGGATGAGGGGAAGGGCGGGGCATGGGGAAGATGGAGATTGGGGGGTAGGATGGGAGGGAGAGGGGCAGGAGGAGGGGAGGGAGAGGGGCAGGAGGGTGGGGATGGGAGAGCCGAGCATGGGAGGGGAGGGGAAGAGGAGAGGGGTAGGAGAAGGGGAGAGAGGAGGGAGGAGGATTAGAGGGGAAGACAAGGGGATGGAGGTGGAGGGGGAGGTGGAGGGTGTGGGGGTGGGGTGGGGGAGCCTCGCACACAGATTGCAATGCGTGCAGGAGCCCGTGTCACTGTGCATTTCCGGTTTGTTCAGTTCCAGCCACTTTTCTGCCATTTTTTTCCTTCTTCCTTCTTGTCAATGTGCCCGCTTTCATCCTCGCTGCGATCGTTTCGTTGGGATGTTTTCTTGTTGGGGTGTTTTTCTTGTTGAGGTGTTGTCTTGTTGGGGTATTTTTCTTGTTGGGGTGTTTTTCTTGTTGGGGTGTTTTTCTTGTTGGGGTGTTTTTCTTGGTGAGGTGTTTTCTTGTTGGGGTGTTTTTCTTGTTGAGGTGTTTTCTTGTTGGGGTGTTTTTCTTGTTGGGGTGTTTTTCTTGTTGGGGTGTTTTGCTTGTTGGGTGTGTTTTTCTTGTTGAGGTGTTTTCTTGTTGGGGTGTTTTCTTGTTGGGGTGTTTTCTTGTTGTGGTGTTTTTCTTGTTGTGGTGTTTTTCTTGTTGGGGTGTTTTCTTGTTGGGGTGTTTTCTTGTTGGGGAGTTTTCTTGTCAGGGTGTTTTCTTGTCGGGGTGTTTTCTTGTTGTTTTTTCTTCTTGTTGGGGTGTTTTCTTGTTTTTTTTTCTTGTTGGGGTTTTTTCTTGGTGGTTTTTTTTCTTGTTGGGGTGTTTTCTTGTTGGTTTTTTTCTTGTTGGGGTGTTTTCTTGTAGGGGGAGGAAGGGGCGGGATTGTATAAAATAATACAAAACGTTCCGATCAATTTCCCGCGCTTATCGCTACCCGCGTCTGCTTCCGCTGGTTCTGGGAGCTTCCGGTGTCGTCTGCGTGCGGGGAAGTCTGGTACCGACTGATACAGACTAGTATAGACTGGTACAGACTGGTGCCGACTGGTGCAGTATAACACTGGTACCGACTAGTACAGACTGGTACCGACCGGTACCGACTGGTGTAGAGTGGAACACACTGGTACTGACATGTACATGCTGGTACCGACTGGTACCAACTGGTGCAGAGTGGAACACACTGACAGTCTGTGCAGACCCGGGGACCAGGCACAAGCTGGGAACGACTCGTGTAGAGATCAGATACTGGGTTAGATTGGTACAGATTGGCACACACTGACATAAACTAGTACATATTGGTACAATTTGGCACATAGTGCCACATAGGCACAGACTGGAACCATCTGGCACAGACTAGCATAGATTGGCACAGATTGATACAGACTGGTACAAACTAGTACAGATTGGTACAAACCTGCATAGCTTGGTACAGATTGGTACAAACTGGGACAACCTGGCATTGATTGGCACATGTTGACACACTGGAACCATCTGGCACATACTAGTGCACATTGGCACCGATTGGTACAAACTGCCACAGATTGGTACAGATTTGTACATATTGGCGCAAACTTAGACAGACTGGCACAAAGTGGCACAAAGTGGCACAAACTGGCACCGATTGGCACAAAGTGGCACCGATTGGCACAAAATGCCACCGATTGTCACAGAATGGCACCGATTGACACATAATGGAACCGATTGGCACAGCGTGGCACCGACTGGAACCGATTGGCACAAACTGGCACCGATTGGCACAGAATGCCACCGATTGGCACAGAGTGGCACATAATGGCACCGATTGGCACAGCGTGGCACCGACTGGCACAGAGTGGCACCGATTGGCACAGAGTGGCACCGATTGGCAGAGTGGCACATCCACCTCCCAACAGGTGCGCAAATATAAATATAACTGCATGCCTTCATTTGAAACATCTCCAAAGTTAACCAACTTCCACCAAATTCACCCCAAAAATAAAGCAGGGCATGCTAATTATTATAATAATAATGATAATATTATTATTGAAATTAGTATTAATAATAACAATAATAATAATATTTAAAACTATTCTTTTTTTGAATATTTAAAAAATACTACTACTTCTACTACCAATACTAATAATAAACCTAATATAATCAATAATACAAATAATAGAAATAATAACAACAATAATAATTTTGACAAAAATAATTTTTGTAAATAAAATAAAAACAGTAATAATAAAATAAAATAAATAATACTAAAACTACTACTACTAATACTAACAATAAACCTAATATAATCATCAAACAACAACATGGCAAAGATTCAAGACCAATGGGCGATGCAAGTTGCAACTTAATTCCACCTTTTCTTGAATTTATTGACGAAGCGTTGCAGACACAGGCCCCGCCCTCCCCCACGCCAAACCCCGGGGCATGTACACAGTTGTCATGGCAACAGGATGATCACAACGCTAAGCGCTGATTGGCCGCTGGGCTCAGCTTGTGATCACGTGTGTCATCACGCGTTGAAACACCTTCACATTCAGGGAAAGGAAATGAAGGGCGTGTGCTATCATGACAGTCATTCGTCATGAAGAGCCGGCCACCCGAATAACAAACGGTCAGTAGCGGTGATTAGCGCACTGGCACGTAATCAGCAAGGTTTGTATGTTGTTGTTTTAAGTCCTAGCAACATCTAAGGTCATATCAGGTATCGACTTGTGACAGTGCATATTCATGGCAACGTTATAAATATAATGCTGCCTCACTGGGAGACCAGGCCACCGGCACCATGACCCGATATCCCATTCACTCACATTATCCTGACACTGAGCTAAAGCAGTCCTTGCCCTGTCCTATTAATGCCGAGCGCCAGGCTAGGAAGTGACAAGTATCAATTTGATAAGTCATAGGTTTGACTTGGATGGGAATTGAACTCCTGATCTCTTGCATAGGAGGCCTGCGCTTTGCCGATTCGGCCACTGCGTCCTGTCTTAGGCCAAGGAGGAGTAGGAACCAGTGCATCAAACAAATATATCAATTCCTCCTGTTTTTAAGGCGCATGGGGGGGGGGGGGCATCCCTATACATTCACTCCCCTATAGAAGGGAGGGGGCACTCCACCAATGCGGAGTAAGAAGGAATATAATAATAGTGCTGTACCGCTATCATTTATACTGGTATAATTCGCTATACATCATGTAGTTTTGAAAGTGAGCCAAGTGACAGATGGCTCAGGGTGTAGAGGAGGTGGGGAGGAGAGAATGCCCACTCCGCAGTGAATTACATGGAAGTTAAGGTGGTTAGAGAGAAGCATTAAGGGGCTGCCGTTATTTATATCCACATAATAAATTATATAGTACATATATAGATATATCTACAAAAACTCAAAAAGATTGGATCATCCACCTTTACGTTAAAAAAATAGGTGCAGTTTTATCATTTATTCACTGACAAAAAAAACATGTATTTGTTATCAGCAACAACCAAAATTAAAACCTTAGAAAGACACTTGGTGTTTTCCAAGTGGTTTGTTGTTTGTTTGTTGTTGTTTTACATCCTAGCAACATCTAAGGTCATATCAGGACGGGTACCGACTTGTGACAGTGCGCACTCATGGCAATTTTATAGTGCTGTCTCACTGGGAAACCAGGCCGCCGGGACCATGACCTGGTATCCCACTCAGTCAGATTATCCTGACACTGAGCACACCAGTCCTTGCCCTCTCCTAATAATGCCGAGCACCTGGCTAGGAGGTGATAAGCACCAATTTTCAAGTCATTGGTTTGACTCGACCATGGTTCGAACCCACGACCCCACGATCTACCAGCACGTGAGACGGACACTCCAACCCACTCGGCCATCCCGTCTGGTCTCTTTTTTCCAAGTGGTGATTAGTTCACGCGCCTCTCTCCAGGGGTCGCCACTGTGTGTGTGATACGCTGGTGCCCGAGGTGCCTGCGTGTATGATGGCAGCGCCCATTAACCAGATAACACCGGCAACCAGCGTATTGGTAAATCGCGCTGAGTCACGTGATGGCTGAATTTTTAAGAGCGCTGGCTGGCTTCCAGTCCAAGGGATGATGGGATGGAGCCCTGACTGAATTAAGGTAACGACTTACCAAATTGACACTTGTCGCTATCAAGCCTGGTACTCTCTGCATTAATACTAGGATAGGGCAAGGACTGGTTTGCGAACTATTGGGAAAATGTGACTGAGTGGGATATTGGGTTAAGGTAAGATTCCATATACACGGTATGCGGTATGCGAATGCCAATGCGAATACGGCAAAAAATCGAAAAGCATGTAAAGGCATGGTAGTGCTTCTATACGTCTGAATGCCATTGCGAACGTGAATGCGAATGCGGCAAATGGATCGACCCATGGACCGATCGGTGCGAATGCGAATGCGAATGCGAATACTGCGGCGTTTGCCATAGAAAACAATAGTAACTTTGACCTTCCTTCACAAATTTGGAGCAAAACACCCCAAAAATGTCATGGGTATCTTTTTTGGTTTGTTTATTTGTTTAACGACCCCCAAGCACAAAAAGTAAACATCGGCTATTGGGGGTTGGCATATATCTATGCCGCATATACCGCATTCGCATGCCGCATACCCGATACCGCGTATAAGGAATCTTAGCTTTATGGTGACAGCAGTCGGTGGGGCACTGTCACAAATTGGTAAGTACCCATCCTGATTATGACCTCAGATGTTACCAAGACCAGACGACATCGCCAAATGAGTTGAGCATCCGTCTGCAGTTTTGGTAGATCGTGGGATTCGAAACTAATGACTTAAAAATTTATACTTGTTGCTTCCTATCCTGGCACTCGGTATTATTAGGATAGGGAAAGGACTGGTTGGCTCAGTGTCAGGATAATGTGACTGGGTGGGATATCAGGTCATGGTGCTGGCGGCCTGGTCTCCCAGTGAGACAGCACTATAAAATCGCCATGACCAATCACTAATCACAAACACAACACATCGCAAATTACAAGAAAAACCCACGGCACAAATTCCATACAAAACACGCATCCCAAATTACAAACAAAACACATCCCAAATTACAAGCAAAACACACAGCACAAATTCCATCGTTCTCCTAACAGCCGTTTTAGTCTGGTGTAATATTGCATGGATGAAGGGCGGGGGCGGGTGTGGGTGAGACAGCACTATAAAATCGCCATGAGTGCGCACTGTCACAAGTCGGTACCAGTCCTGATATGACCTTAGATGGTGCCAGGACGTAAAACTCCAACAACCAACCAAACGTAGGCGTTTGTTTTCAGGATGTAAAAGTCCACTCACTGTGCTTCTGGTGCTGCCAAACTTGCACCTGGTGAGCAACAGGGCAACTAGTCGGTTGTGAGTAGTATATAGAATTGCAGACAAAAAGCTGGCATCTTTTTTTTATATTTTAAAATTTAAAATTTTTTTTGATGAGGGTGATTCTAACCTAAGAGGTTGTTTGTTTTGCCAATAACAAACATTAAAATACTTACAATTCCAGGGGGACGAGTGTAGTGGTCTGCACTGACCTCTCAGGCAAGTAACCACATAGACAGGTAGGCATGGGTAGTGTGGTGATATCAGGGAGCCTAGGTGGTGTAATGTACTGGCCCGAAATGCAAAGAGATGTGGTTTCGAGTCCCGCTCTAGGCGCAATATTTCCCATTTCCATCACTCCCATGACACTATTAATGCCGAGCGCCAGGCTAGGAAGCAACAAGTATCAATTTTGTAAGTCATTGGTTTGAATCGACCAGGAATTGAACTCCCAATCTCCCGCACAGGAGGCATGCGCTCTACATATTCCGCCACTGCGCCTCGTACTATATTCGTTATATCGTTATAAGGTCAGTAAGTTTTGAATCCAGTGGACAAGTGACTTGGCCCTGCCCGAGCGCAGCCGGAATACGCCGTTAGCGGAGCTGCTTTTGGCAATCGGGGCAAATCGAGGCAAGTCAGCGATTGGACATAATACATTGCGAGAATAACAAACCATAGCAATAATAATAACGACAATACTCTGCCTACTTATATATGCATAATTAATTATACATCCCATAATCTACCTAACCTTATTGAAATAACCGTTGTCTTAAATGGTTTACTTTGAGATATATGAAGCGACAACATGCCAAATTAATTTTGTCATATACATCAAAGCACCGTAGGCTTCAGCAGTAACAGGCTCTATTAAATTCTTGAAGATTTATACTGCCTATTATGGATAAGTCTGAATAGACTTGTTTTCACCATTACACAGTTTGTCGATAGAAAGCCCGAGCCTACACTTTTACCAACCAAAGGGATTTTTAACCTCCCACACCACATAGACATGGTATGAGAGCAACTGGCCTTTGATGACGCTGTAAGTTATACACAGTGGTGGAAATCCAAATTGGCAGAAGTGGGGGCACGGGGAATTGAACCACTGACATTCAGATTAGGTTGATTGATTGGTGGTTGCTTTATGCCGTGTCGGCAGCATAGGCCATATTCACGGCGAGAAATGTTTGTTTTTTGTTCAAACCATCGCTTTTACATGTAAAAGCAGACAATCAATTATGTGCCAATAGACACTCATTAAATTAGAAAGCTCACAATCATATATTTGTGGTCAAGGGAAACAAATTCCCATAGAAAAAGAAAAGTTTTATTAATAATTGATAGAATCTATTTAGTAAACTATATGAGGTGGTACAGTCCAGCTGCCCTCAAAAAGGCTAAAATGTTTTCCTGTTTTACCTTAGTAAAAAGGTCATGCATACTGTCTGCAGTGTAGAACCGTTGGCGCAGGGCCAAAAAATCAACGCAACTTAGTAAAATGTGTTTGAGTGTCAGTGGGGACTGACACCCAATACATTCAGGGGGAGGTTCCCCCTTGAGCAGAAAAGCATGTGTAAGCCACGAGTGGCCAATACGGCAGCGGCTAAGGACTACTTGGTCCCGCCGACCTCCCGCATGAGTCTGTGGTGGCTTTCCCACAGATGGTTCAATTTCTTTAAGTTTATTAATGTTTTCATCCCACTCATGTGGCCATTTGGATTTTATGTGGGTGGCTATTAGTGGTTTCAGATCAGAGTATCAGATTAGGAGTCTGACCTAGAAAAAAGTCAGACACTCTAACCACTCCGCCAGAGAACACTACAAATTGACTTAGTATTTGATTTATTTCTATGCAGCAACAAATGTTTAATAAGTTTAATAAGTGCATTCTAAGTGTATCTAACCGGGATATCTAGAATCAAATCTTGATGAGAATTTTGGTAAAAAGAATATCATGCTATGGAACTTTAATCTATGATTCTGAATGCAAACAAAGATTTTTTCTTTTAAACTGTTTTGTCAAGTTCATTTTCGACTGCCCCTCACGTGCAATGATTACATTTCCACCCTCCCACCACCCCCTCCCACCCTCTCCCACCCACCCCCCTCCCACCCACCCACATACATACACCTCCCTTCCTGAGTTCTAGGGAGACAAGAAGAACAGAAACCATGGAAATTAGGTGCTACTGCAAGATAATACACATCTCATACAAAGAACATAATACTAATGAGGAAGTCGTGCCAAGATCCAGCAGGCAATAGACCCCTCCTCCTCCCCCCCCCCCCCCTGCCAATTAAGGTAGTGACATCTGTCGGCTGAATCTGGAACCACTCTCGTCGGGTACATTCCCCGACTGCCTATAATTTCACATGCTATATCTCCGTAAAGAATGCTTGGAAAAATACTAAAATGACTGATTATATTCAGATATTCATATCACAACAGGATTCAAGCTCTTATCCTTGAAATATATCTTTAAAAAAATTAAAACTATATTGTATTTTTCTTCTGGAATTTCACCGCCGCTCTCTTCATGTATTACACCCTTCCAGTTAAGCTAGTGACATATGTTGGCAGAATCTGGAACCACTCGGGTACTTTCCAGCTTAACTGGCCGGGTATATTGGACCACACAAATCTCCTGACAATCGTAAAGACATGCAAAGTGCAGTGGTATGGCCATATTTCCCATTCATCGGGTCTATTCAAAACCATCTTGCGAGGCACGGTGAAAGAAAAAAGACACGCAGACAAAGGAAAAGGTGGGAAGACAACATCAGGAAATGGACAGGCCTAGAGTTCGGCAAATCCCAGAGGGCGGTGGAGAACACGTGAAAATGGGGAAAACTGGTTGAAAAGTAATCGGTGTTGCCGCAACGATCCTCGCGGTTAAGGGATTGATGATGAGAAGGCACGGGATAAGTGTAGTAAGGTGATCTGACCATCACATGCCACATACACAGGTAGGCATGGGTAGGGTGATTGCATCAGGCAGCCTAGGTAGCCTAATTGTTAGCACGGTGACCCCGGAATGGCAGAAGAATATGGGGTCGAATCCCAATGTATGCACAATGTTTCTCATTTGCCAAAAATGACACCAGCAAGCAACTCACTGACACTGTGCCGATATGACCTTAGATGTTGATAGTCCATAAAGCCCCAACAAATAAACAAACAATATATCCAACACCCCTCCCCCTCCTACGCCCCACTCCTCTACACTGTCTGTGTCTGGAGTCTTTTTAATCACCTCCTTAATTGAGTTTTTACTTTTAATTTGCTAATTATTCATGGCTAATTGAAAACTGCTGAGTCATTAGGGACCGTCTGCCCAACTCCTCACCGTCTGATCGAAGGTCTGCAGGACCAACAATTAGCCGACTGACCCCGAACCATGGGTATGGGGCTAGTGTCCTAACCATAACACCACCTAGGCTCCCTGATGTCACCACCCTAGTCAGGCTTATCCATGATAGGCAGTATAAATCTTCAACAACAACAACAACCCTATCCACGCCTGCCTGTCTATGCGGCTCGTTGTCTGAAAGGTCAGTGCAGACTGCTACACTAACCATTACACCACCTAGGCTCCCTGATATCACCACACTACCCACGCCTACCTGTCTATGTGGTTACTTGCCTGACAGGTCAGTGCAGACTACTACACTAACCATTACACCACCTAGGCTCCCTGATATCACCACACTACCCACGCCTACCTGTCTATGTGGCTCCTTGCCTGAGAGGTCAGTGCAGACTGCTACACTAACCATGACACCACCTGGGCTCCTAGATAAAAGATTCACCCGGTACTTGTAGTACACGGGTGAAGACCAGCCTTGTATAAATACAGGGGAAAATAGCGTTAATATGGAAGTGAGGCTCCAGTATGGAAGTGAGGCTCCAGTATGTGGCTCCAGTATCAAATGGATACTTCTATAGGCACAGAGTTGGTGAAATGGGAGAGAATGCAAAAAGACAAGATGGCGGCCGCAGAACGCCGTCGATTTCACTTTTAAATCTTATTAAACTATATATTATATTATATTTTTCAACTCAAAGGTAGCGGGTAAATAATAATACAGATGTAAAGAATAAATGTTGCTTCTTAGATTGTTAAATTAGGCCCTCAATTCTTTGACCCGCATTTTCGCCACCTTTTACATAGGGGTGGTTTGCACCCCTACTGCAGCAGTACGGGGTGAATCTTGTATCTACTGGGCTCCCTGATGCAATCACCCTACCCATGCCTACCTGTATATGCGGCTTCCTGCCTAAGAGGTCAGTGCAGACTACTACACTCGTCCCCCTGGAATTGTAAGTCTTTTAAATGGTTACATATACATACACAGGGTAGGTTCAACAACCATCCTTCCAAGTTACACGTGACCCGTCGGACAGTGGTAGGTCTCTGCTATTCTGAACTCGCCGTGAATATGGCCTACGCTGCCGACACGGCGTACAGCAACCACCAATCAATCAATCAATCAATCTATCTATTCTGACCTATATGCACAATAAACCAGGGACGACCCCAGGGGATTGAAGCAGCTTGTTGTTTGTTGTTGCTTTACATCCTAGCAACATCTAAGGTCATATCGATTGAAGCAGCTACAGCGTGTCGCATCGCTAGTACTTCTAGTAGGAGTGGAAAACGTGAAATGATACACCAGGGAGCCTAGGTGGTGTAATGGTTAGTGTAGTCGCTGCACTGACCTCTCAGGCAAGGAGCTGCACAGACAGGTAGGTGTGGGTAGTGTGTTGACATCAGGGAGCCTAGGTGGTGTAATGGTTAGTGTAGTAGTCTGCACTGAACTCTCAGGCAAGGAGCCACATAAACAGTTGGGCGTGGGTAGGGTGATTGCATTAGGGAGTCTAGGTGGTGTAATGGTTAGTGTAGTAGTCTGCACTGACCTCTCAGGAAAATAACCACATATACAGGTAGAGGTGGGTAGGGTGACTGCATCAGGGAGTCTAGGTTTGTGCTGGGGGTCGTTAAACAAACAAAGAAACAAACAGGGAGCCTAGGTAGTGTAATGGTTAGCAAGCTAACCCAGGAATGGCAAGAGGTTTTGGTTCGAATCCCGCTCTAGGTGCAATATTTCCCATTGTCATCAACCCCATGGCAACACTATTATTACTACCACTATTATTATCATTGCAATTCGATCGATGGCACGCTGCAAAAAAAAATAATTAAATAAAGGAAAACGGACGTGACGTCATCAATCACCCGTGATGTCATAATTTGAGCGACGTCACGCCGTACCGGAAGTAATAAAGACGAGGCTTGTATGACGGAGACGCGGCGTCCGTGCGCGTCCTGTGGGGTTGCCATGGCAACAGGTCCACACCCGGTCTGCGCAGTCCGCCAGGGCTATTATTACCTCGTGACTCCGCGTTTAAACACCAGGTGGCAGTGTGCTACATGTCCCATCGCTATGTCGCCATGGAGACCACATTCTTTTCTCAGATTAGCGAGCAGTGAGTCTACCGCCTAAAAAAACGGCACTCATCGGTGTGTTTTTTGTGTGTGTGTGGTTTTTTTGTGTGTCGGGGGGGGGGGGGAGTAGTCTGTACTGATCTCTCAGGTAAGGAGCCACATAGACAGGTAGGGTGGATAGGGTGGTGACATCAGGGAGCCTAGGTGGTGTAACTGTTATTGTAGTAGTCTGCACTAACCTCTCAGGCAAGGAGCCTCATATACAGGTAGGGATGGCTAGGTTGGTGACATCAGGGAGCCTAGATGGCGTAACGATTAGCATGCTAGCTCTACTACCGAGCTCCTGGATAGGAAGCGACAAGTATCAATTTTGAAATCATTGGTTTGACTTGACCAGGGTTCGAACCCGTGGGTTGGGATCCCACAATCTACCAAAAAGGGAGATCGCTGCACAACCCATTCGTCCATCCCGTCTGTAAATATTTTTATCTAATCCATAAGACGCATTTTCGAAAGGCGCATCACATTTAATCCGGGTCTTCGGCTTAAACCTGCAGACCCAGCTGATGAAGCTGGTGTCATTACACGCAGTGACACAATCAAGGTCCTTTAACTCATCATGCCGCCCCCTGGTGGGAAACACCGCTCCTCACACGCCACCTATTGATTACCACTTGAACTACAGTAAAACCTCTCTAACCGACCACCTATTGATAACCAGATGAACTACAGTAAAACCCCTCTAACTGACCACTTATTGATAACCAGATGAACTACAGTAAAACCTCTCTAACACACCACCTATTGATTACCAGATGAACTACAGTAAAACCTCTCTAACTGACCACCTATTGATAACAGATGAACTACAGTAAAACCCCTCTAACCGACCACCTATTGATAACAGATGAACTACAGTAAAACCTCTCTAACACACCACCTATTGATTACCAGATGAACTACAGTAAAACCTCTCTAACTGACCACCTATTGATAACCAGATGAACTACAGTAAAACCTCTCTAACTGACCACCTATTGATAACCAGATGAACTACAGTAAAACCCCTCTAACTGAGCACCTATTGATTACCACTTGAACTACAGTAAAACCCCTCTAGCTTAGGATAGGCTAAGGACTGGTTAGCCCAGTGTCAGGATAATGTGACTGAGTGGGATATCAGGTCATGGTACTGGCAGCCTGGTTTCCCAGTGGGGCAGCAGTATAAAGTCGCCATGAGTGCGCACTGTCACAAGTCGGTACCGGTCATGATATAACCTTAGATGTTGCTAGGACGTAAAACAACAACAAACAAACTTATTTCGTCCACTGTAATTAAGTTTCATGGAAATTGTGACTGTATAATGAGGATGGTGAAATAAACTTTATTGAATTGAATTAAATTGAAAAGGTAATGTCATGGGGGGTGATGCAAATGGGAAATATTGTGCCTAGAGCGGGAATCGAACCCACATCTTTTGCATTCCAGGCCAATGTGCTAATCATTACACCACCTAGGCTCCCTGATGCAATCACCCTACCCACGCCTACCTGTCTATGTGGCTCCTTGCCTGAGAGGTCAGTGCAGATTACTACACTAGTTATATCAGAACAGCGGGTATAGAGCAATTTATATTTTAAGAACGCCTCATACCTTATTTCACTGATTTCCAGACAAACAAATGTAAACCAAGAAAGTAGAAAAGAAATGAGCCTGTCTCAAAAGGTGATAACTCTTTTTGTTGTTGTCCATTGTAATGATTTACACAAGACAGCACAGAAACGTTTACACTGAAAACACAAGGACATTTGCTTCAAATCAATATGTATTCTATTGGGATTGTGAAACACCATGTAAAAAACAAATCAGTTTATCCTGAGCAAATACATAAGCAGATAGTATGTTGATCGTTACAATGGACAAAGTTTTGTTCCATATTGCTTAGCACCTTTTGAGACAGTCTCAAATAAACAAGTTTTAAATAATAATTTGTTAGGGCTATTTTGGGTGGTCTATTCGCGGAAACCGCCGACGACCAAAGTAACATCTTAGGGTGGTTGTCAGCCTAATCATCACTCGTAGGAGGGGTGGAGGGAGAGAAGGCGGGGGGGGGGGGGTGAGGGAAAGGTGGGGGGTAGGGAGAGCGTAGGAGAGGAGGAGGGGGGAAAGGGAGGGGGATGTGGAAGGGAGGGAGAGGCAGAGGGGGAGAGGAGAGGAGAGGAGAGGAGAGGAGAGGAAAGGAGAGGAGAGGAGAGGAAAGGAGAGGAGAGGAGAGGAGAGGGGAGGGGAGGGGAGGGGAGGGGAGGGGAGAGGAGGGGAGGGGGGAGAGGGGAGGGAGTAGGAAGTGGGAGGGTTGGTTGATTGATGGAGTTTTACGTCCTGGCAACATTCAATGTCACATCAGGCCGGGTACCGAGTTGTGACAGTGCATAGTCATGGTGACTTTAAGGTGCCGGCCCAATGGGAGACCAGGCCTACTGTTGGCACCATGACCCAATATCCTACTCAGTCACATTATCCTGACACTGAACTAACCAGTCCTGACCCTATCCTATCAATGCCGAGCGCATGGCTGGGAAGCGACAAGTATACATTTTTAAGTCGTTGGTTTGACTCGCCCAGGGAAGCGAACTTCCAATGTCCCGCACGGGAAGCCTGCGCTCTACCGATTCGGCAACCGCGCCCGGCAGGAGGAGGGGGAGGTGGATAGGGATGAGAGGGACAGAGCAGAGGAGGGGGAAGGAGGTAGAAGGGGAGGGACAGAGGAGAGGAGGTGGAAGGGGAGGGACAGAGCAAGAGGAGGGGAAGGAGGGGAAAGGGGAGGGGGAGAGAGGAGGGGAAGGAGTGGAAGGGAGGGACAGAGGAGAGGAGGGGGAAGGAGAGGGGGAAGGGGAGAGGATGAGGGAGGGGGAGGAGGTGGAAGGGGGGGACAGAGGAGAGGAGGGGGAGGAGGTGGAAGGGGAGAGGAGTGAGGAGGACAGAGGAGAGAGAGGAGGTGGAAGGGGAGGGACAGAGCAGAGGAAAGAGGAGGAGGGGGAGGGACAGAGGAGAGGAGGGGGGAGGGGAGGGACAGAGGAGAGGAGAGAGAGGAGGGGGAAGGAGAGGGGGATGAGAGGAGGGGGGAGGAGGTGGAAGTGGAGGTACAGAGGAGAGGAGGGGGAGGAGGTGGAAGGGGAGGGGGATGAGAGGAGGGGGATGAGGTGGAAGGGGAGGTACAGAGGGGAGGAGAGAGAGAAGGTGGAAGGGGAGGGGGATGAGGGGAGGGGGAGGGGTGGGAGTGGGGATATGTGAGCTGCGTCGCGTGGGACGGATCAGTGCGGGACGTGAAATAGGTGTCATTAGGGGCAGGTCACGTGACCCCGGCAGGCGGCCCGGCGACTCAACAATTCGCACTTCCTTCTGGTTGTTTTTTTCTTAAAACAAAAAAAAATCCGGACAAAGAGATATCCTACAAGCTGAACGTCAGATACCATTTAGTTGATATAATATAATGACATAATGTTGTCGTCGGGGTGATGAAAATGAGAAATATTGCGCATCTCTTTGCATTCCGGGCCAGTGTGCTAACCATTACACCACCTAGGCTCCCTGTTATCACCACACTACCCACACCTACCTGTCTATGTCGTTACTTGCTGGGAGAGGTCAGTGCAGACTACTACACTAACCATTACACCACCTAGACTCGCTGATATCACCATACTGCCCACGCCCACCTGTCTATGTGGTTACTTGCCTGAGAGGTCAGTGCAGACTACTACACTAACCATTACACCACCTAGGCTCCCTGATATCACCATACTACCCACACCTACCTGTCTATGTGGTTACTTGCCTGAGAGGTCAGTGCAGGCTACTACAATACTATAACAATAATAATAATATAATAATTATCATATGGAGTATAATGAATTATACTAATATTATTAGGAAATGTAGACATTGTGGTAGTTAAATACTGAGGCTGTAGGTTGGGCAGTTTGTAGGTAGAGCAGCCTGGACTACAAACTGTGATCTACAAGTAGTATAGCAGTCTACACTGACCTCTCAGGCAAGGAGCCACATAGACAGGTAGGCGTGGGTAGGGTGATGACATCAGGGAGCCTAGGTGGTGTAATGGTTAGGAATGTGGGTGGGAGGGGGTGTGGGTGGGAGGGGGTGTGGGTGGGAGGGGGTGGGGGTGGGAGGGGTTGTGGGTGGGAGGGGGTGTGTGGGTGGGAGGGTGTCTTTGGTGGGTACGGGTTATATGGCACTAACTAGGGACAGGGCACAAGTGAAAGTAAAGCTGCAAACAAAACAAACAAACAAATTCTGGGAACACGTCCTCATCCACAAGCCTATTACCATCTCACTAGATTTACATACTAGGCTAAGATATTAGTTATATGATATTGATAGGAAGTCATACCTAAAAAAAAAAAAAAAACTAACATAGATACTAACTGCTTAAATAAATGCTGGTGGACGTCCTGGATACCAACCCGGAACCGGAACCCGGGCATACACCATAACATTCCTCACAGCTGTCCAGCGTTGAAAACAAGCACCCTTGTGGGAGCTTACACGCTATGGGCAGAATAAATACTGTATCAAAACATAAACAAACAAACAAAACTAGAAATGTGAGAGGGAGGAGGTTGAGGGTGGGAGTGGGTTGAGAGAGGGTTTTGGTGGGGTTTGAGGGGCTGAGGGCCGGGTGTGAAGGGCTTAAGGTGGGGTGTGAGGGTGGGGGAGGGAGGGTGCTCCGAGTGAAGGTGGGTGTGGGTGTAGGGAGGAGGGAGGGTGAAGGTGGGGGGGGGGAGGGGTGCTCCGGGTGGAGGTGGGGGGGGGGGAGGGTGCGCCGGGTGTGAGGTGGGTGTGGGTGTAGGGAGGAGGGAGGGTGAAGGTGGGGGGGAGGGTGCGCCAGGTGAAGGTGGGTGTGGGTGTAGGGAGGACGGAGGGTGAAGGTGGGGGGAGGGTGTAGGTGGGGGGGAGGGTGCGCCTGGTGAAGGTTGGTGCGCCTGGTGAAGGTGGGGGGGGGGGGGGGGGAAGAGGGTAGGGGGGGAGAGGGTGAAGGTGGGGGGGGGAGGGTACGCCGGGTGCTGTGGTAAATTGGCGCGCGTTCTTCCCCCGGGACGCTGCGTCTGCGGCTTACTTCCGGTGAATGGCGGCATGTTCCGGCAGTAACCGGATATGCACCGCGGCTATAACGCGTCTCTCCTATTTTTGTCTCTTTTCCATCTCAACTATTTTAACGCCACCAAGCATCGAAGTCACGTCGTGTACAGGTCGTGCACAGGCACTGTCATTAGTGTATGATAAAAAAAAAAAAAAATTATTAAACAGAATATGCTTAAATTATTATTATATTATTATCATTATATTATTATCATTATATTATTATCATCATTATTATTATCATTATTATCATTATCAGCATCTTTATCATCATCATCATCATCATCATCATTATCATCGTTATTATCATTATTGTTGTGGGGGTGATGCAGAAGGGAAATATTACACACACAGTAGGATTCGAAGCCCCACATTTGCATTCTATGCTAGCATGCTAACCATTACACCACCTAGGCTCCCTGGTGCAATCACCCTATCCACATCCACCTGTCTATGCGGCTCCTTGCCTGAGAGGTCAGTGCAGACTACTACACTAACCATTACACCACCTAGGCTCCCTGGTGCAATCACCCTATCCGCACCCACCTGTCTATGCGGCTCCTTGCCTGAGAGGTCAGTGCAGACTACTACACTAACCATTACACCACCTAGGCTCCCTGGTGCAATCATCCTATCCACACCTACCTGTCTATGTGGCTCCTTGTCTGACAGGTCAGTGCAGACTACTACACTAACCATTACACTACCTAGGCTCCCTGGTCCAATCACACTGTGAACGCCTACCTGTAGCTCCTTGCCTGAGTAGGTAGAGAGGTCAGTGCAGACTACGACACTCGTCCCCCCTGGAATTGTAAGTCTTTTAAATGGTTTACATCCATAAGTCGTTTAAAATGGCTTAAAATTACATATACACAGCCACTGCGCTTACATATATACATAAACATACGTATTGTAGGTTCAACAACCATACCGTGAGTAGCTTGTACAGGATCCTGGTCATAACACTAGTGTTGTGGTGGTGATGAAAATATTGGGCCAAGAGCAGGATTCGAACCCATATCTTGTACATTCCGTGCCAGTGTTGTAACCATTATATGGGGTGTAAGGGAGAGGGTGGAAGGAGATGGGTGGGGAGGGGAGAGGGATGGGGAGAGGTAGGGAGGGGAATGGTAGGGAGGGAGTGGTAGGGAGGGGAGAGGTAGGGAGGGGGAGACATAGGGAGGGGAGAGGTAGGGAGGGAGAGGTAGGGAGGGGAGAGGTGGGAGAGGGAGAGGTAGGGAGGGGGGTAGGGGGGGAGAGGTAGGGAGGGGAGCGGTAGGGAGGGGAGAGAGGTAGGAGGGGGAGACATAGGGAGGGGAGAGGTGGGAGGGGAGAGGTAGGGAGGGGAGAGGTAGGGAGGGGAGAGGTAGAGAGAGGAGAGGTAGGGGAGGGGAGAGATAAGGGGGGAGAGGAGGGGAGGGGAGACTAGGGAGGGGAAGGGGGAGGGGAGAGGTAGGGAGGGAGAGAGAGATGGAGGTGGAGGGGGGAAGGGGAGGATGGGGGAGAGGGGATGGAGGGAGGGAAGAGAGGGATGGGGGGAGGGGAGAGGGGGAGGGGGGAAAGGGAGAGGGGTGGAGGGGATGGAGGGCAGGCGAGGGCAGGGGGAGAGTGATGGAGGGGAAAGGGGGGGGGGGAGGGGATAGAAGGGGAGAGAGGGAGAGAGGGAAAGGGGGAAGTGAGGGAGAACGGTCCCAGGGGGCGGTGCGGGTGACAGTGACAATCCTGACAGATACCGACAACTAAGCCCTGTCAACTGACGTCACGACGAGCGGGCCGTCACGTGACTGCCGAGTCACGTGACTCGGCTCTACTGGGGCAGGTTGGTTATCTGCCGGCAAGGAGCTATCAGCGAGGGGTGTGCGGGGTGTGTGGGGAGGAGTGTGTGAGTATGTGTGAGGGTGTGGGGGATATGTGTGGCGGTGGGTGTGGGGTGGGTGTGTGGGGTGGGTGTGTGGGAGGGTATATGGGTGTGTGGATGGTGTGTGTGGGCATCAGCACTAGTAGCAGGGGTGCGGAGGGTGTGGGTGTGTGTGGAGGGGTGTGTGAGGGTGTGGGGATGTGGGTGTGGGTGTGTGGGGTGAGGGTATGTGTGTGTGTGTGGAGGGGTGAGTGAGGGTGTGGGGATGTGGGTGTGGGTGTGTGGGGTGAGGGTATGTGTGTGTGTGTGGAGGGGTGAGTGAGGGTGTGGGGATGTGGGTGTGGGTGTGTGGGGTGAGGGTATGTGGATGGTGTGTGTGGGCGATATCACTAGTATCAGGGGTGTGGAGGGTGTGGGGGTATGAGGAGTGTTGGGTGTGTGTATGTGTGTGAGTGTGTGTGGGCGCTATCACTGTATCAGGGGTGTGGGTGTGTGTGGGGTATGTCGGTGTGGGGGGGATGTCGTAAAAGTGCTATTACTCTAAAACCTGAGGACAGTTCGGCATCATTGCGACATTATGGGATTGGAAGGGATCCCCCTTCCCCCCCCCCCCCCCCCCACTGCCCTCCCCCCCTTCCCCCGCCACTCCCCCCCCCCCCTCCCACACACTACTCTAGGCCACTATCGTGGGTTGTTTGTTTCCTTCTCTTGTTCCCCTTGTCTTTTTTGTTGTTCAAAAGGTTTTCATATCGATCCCTAGATAAGATGTCAAGTGTCTAGTCGTTGGTAATTCCAGTCTGAAACAACAAAATGAAACTAAACTCTAAACACTAAGCGATGTTGTTTGTTACTTTGTTTTGGGTGCTTTACGTCCTAGCAACATCTAAGGTCATATCAGGACGGGTACCTACAGACTTGTGACAGTGAACACTCATGGCGACTTCATAATATATTTATATATGCTGCCCCACTGGGAGACCAGGCCGCTGGCACCATGACCTGATATCCCACTCAGTCACATTATCCTGGTACAGTATAACCCCGTTAAACCAAACTTGAAGGGACCCTAGAAATTTGTTTGGATTAACCGATCATTGTGTAAAGTCCACGGCTCGAATCTGTGGTTGTGTAGGCAGGCTATAGTGAAATCAATACAGGCAAAGAGAAAGGAAGAGTATAAAGAGTGAAAGAAGAGAGAGAGTCAAGCCCTCTGGTTTATTATTTATATGGTACATGGATCCAGTATAGTGTATCACCCCACCCCATTCTCCCAATGAGAAACAAGCATTTCTAGCTCCACCAATGAGAAACAAGCATTCCCCGTCCCCATGATTACAGTGATCTGCCCACCACCACCAAGCTGTGTGGCTCCCCTGGCCACAACCTGCATTGAGCTTGCGTGTGGTGATCCTGACTAGCAGAGGGGGGAGGGGGTAGTGGGTAGAGATCTAAGTGCCCCTTACACACTATCTTACTAGCACCACAATGTCTATTTACCTATCAATCAAGTACCACCAGCAACTACATAAACACATCTATGCACCTGGCCATGTATACCTGTTTCACAAATAGAACATTTGCATTCCCCCACCAATGCATCATTATCGGAATATTTTACAATTGGTTTAACTGAGCTTTGACTTTGACTTGGCTTTGGCAAAAACGGGGGTGCATTATGAATGTACAATGTATGTGGACACTATGAATGATTATTGTTTTTTATGTATATACAGTATAACCCCATTAAACTAACCTCGGTTAAATCAAACGATCGGTTAATCCAAACTTTTTTCGGCGACGTGGCAAAATACTACCATTTATCATATAAAAAAGTCCTAGATGACCTTAGAACCACATGAAAGTTTGGTTTAACTGTACTGGAAGTGGCCTGGGGCTGACAAATGTGTTTGGATTAACCGATACTTTGGATTAACCGACTTTAGTTTAACCAACTTTTTTATATGATAAATGGTAGTATTTTGCCGGGCCGCTGAAAAAAGTTTGGATTAACCGATCGTTTGGTTTAACCGAGCTTGGTTTAACGGGGTTGTACTGTACTGAGCTAACCAGTCTGTGCCTTATCCTAATAGTAATAATGCTGAGTGCCTGACTAGGAAGCGACAAGTATACATTTGATAAGTCATCGGTTTGAATTAGCTGACGTTCGAACTACCGATCTTCTGCATGGGAAGTCTGCGCTCTACCGACTTGGCCACTCCGCATTAATAAGGTCAGTATTTTGATTTGCGGCCAAAGTTAATTTAGAATGTTTTCACTTCAATTCTCTTGAACGTCAGCCATTTATTATGGCCCTGTCACACTACGACGCTTCTCTCGGCGACCCGTCAGCGTTGAAAATGAAATCTTGGGCGTCGAGAAACGGCGGTTTGGGGGAAAAGATCGGCGTCAGCACGGCGCGTTATGCGCGCGCGGCCAACGTGTGTCGACGCGCTGGGGGAAAAAAAAAAAGAAGTTTGGCGCGACGTCTTCATTTAACCTTAAATGTTGCTAGGGCCTAAAACAAAAACGGCCCAGTTTGCGCAACGCGTGAGCAACGACCCTCCCGCGCGCGCGCCGTCTTCCTAGCGTTCCCATAACGTTATGCCGGCGCGTCCAACGCAGCGCGACGCGCGCCTAACGTCCTTACCCATATATTTGCGCGCGCTGGCGGTCGTTGGGTTGTTTTGGACAGGTTCAAAACACTCAGCGACCAATAACGCGCGCCGACTTTCGCCGGCGACAAAGAAGTGTACCGACGTGTACCGACGCGCCCATAACGCGCCACCAGCGCTTCTCGATATTTCACCAAATATCGCCCAAAAACACCACACGTTGACGGGTCGCCGGCGAGAAGCGTCGTAGTGTGACAGGCCCATAAATAATGGTTATTTCAAACAAAACGCAATGACGATTTATAATGATTTATAATGATTTAACATGATTAACGTAATATTAAGTTTATAATTAGTCATGTATTCATCTGACAGATATGGCAGAAATTCAAAACCATCGGATTGTGCAACTTTAAAGCAGCATAGTCCGATAAAAGCATCAACTTTTCAAAACCAAAACTGTTATCTAGATTTGACCCTACATATCTAACTTAGATACTGGTGCACGTATTAAGCATTTGTTGCTACATAGAAGGGAATGCGGAGTCAATTTAATAGAACCTGCTCCTCGATAAATCTATGGAGTTATTGCGTGGTTGGCAAACTTAATTTGGCATGTTTGCACTTCAAATATCTCCAAAGTTAGCCGTTTAAAATAAAAGTTACTTCAAACTAAAGTAAGGTGGATTATAATGGTCAACCTAATATATATATCTCAGAAAATGACAAGGAACCCCAAAACCATCGGACTATGCAAATTTAACTCTTAAGGTCACACAATAAGGGAAGGGGGTGGAGGTGTGTGGAAGTTGGGGTGGGGTGGAGGTGGTGGTGGTGGTGTGGAGGTATGTGTGTGGGCGGAGGTTGGGATGGAGGTGGGAGTGGGGGTGTGATGGGGGTGGGGTGGAGGTGGGTGGAGGTGGCTGGAGGTGGGGGTGGGTGGAGGTGGGGATGGAGGTGGAGGTGGTGGTGTGGGTGTGGGTGGAGGTGGGGTGGAGGTGGGGTGGAGGTGGTGGTGTGGGTGAGGGTGGAGCTGGGGGTGGGGGTGGGATGGAGGTGGATGTGGAGGTGGGTGGAGGCGGAGGTGGGGGTGGAGGTGGAGGTGGGTGGAGGTGGGGGTGGGGGAATGCGCACCATAGGCCTAATGGCGGACGAAGATAAATCTATCTAATTAATCACCACGGAAAACCCTCTCAAGTAATTATACCTTCCCCCACCCCTCCACACACACCCACAAACACACCCACCCACACCTACCCACACACACACGCGGCACATTCCTAAATACCAGGCACCACGACCCTTCGAATATTTGATGAAGCTTTAGGCGAAGATCCCCCCACAACCCAGAGAATGTCGTCTGCGGCATTTAATTTTGAAATGTCATCTGCTCTCACTATAGCAAGAGAATACGACATCTAGTGCGCCGCCATGGCCCTGTCAGTGGATCCTGCGCTTTTAGTAGTGAAATAACTACACTTTAGTGGACAAATACTGGGGTTTTGTGCGAAAGCAGATGCCATTTTAGTCAGAGCAGACGACATTTTAGTCAGAGCAGACGACATTTTAGTCAGAGCAGACGACATTTTAGTGAGAGCACACGACATTTTAGTCAGAGAAGACAACATTTTAGTCAGAGCAGACGACATTTTAGTCAGAGCAGACGACATTTTAGTGAGAGCAGACAACATTTTAGTCAGAGCAGACGACATTTTAGTCAGAGCAGACGACATTTTAGTCAGAGCAGACAACATTTTAGTCAGAGCAGACGAGATTTCCAGTGAGCAGACGACAATTTAATACGAATGATGAAGGAGATAAAGAGCTAAATAATTAGAATCCACGCTGCACGTTTTGCTAACTAATGCATGACCAACTGCTTCTTGTATTTATATATTTGGTTTTAGCGCACATTTCTAATTTTGAGTTCATGACTGGGTGCATACATTGCACTGTGTTTAACAAAACTTATTAGCATAATTGTCATGAATTAAAGTCCATAAAAAGCATAACTCAAATAGTTTCAATATTTTGATGTATGGATTTTGTTATGAATAGATCTTATTCAAGTGAGAAAACAAAAGTAAGAATTCCCTAGTCAGGGGACCGGGCGCGGTAGCCTATTCGGTAGAGCGCAGGCCTCGTGTGTGGAAGATCGGGAGTTCGGTTCCCGGTCGAGTCAAATCAATGACTTTAAAATTGATAGTTGTCGCTTCCTAGCCTGGTGCTCAGCATTAATAGGATAGGGCAAGGACTGGTTAGCTCGGTGTCAGGATAATATGACTGAGTGGGATATCGGTTCATGGTGCTGGCAGCCTGATTTCCCAGTGGGGCAGCACTATAAAGTCATCATGAGTGTGCACGGTCACAAGTCGGTACCCATCCTGATATGACCTTAGATGTTCTCAGGACGTAAAACTCCAACAACCAACCAACCCTAGTCGGGGTAACTTAGAAACGGTGAAAGATTATCTGCGCTTGATGCTGATGGCAGCGCCATTTTCCATAGCGTTAAACCCCTGGTGTTGAAACATGGTACTTAGATTCAAGACCGCTTTACAATTTGAAGGCACTATTATACCTAAAAGAATCACCGAGTTGGACGCAATCAAGTTGGCGCTGCAAAACTATCGGTTATTTAGAACAATAAATTTAAATTAGATACCATTTCGATGGTCATTATGTGCGCTTTGCTTGGTTCCAGCACGCTACAATTATCCAACCCACTCCTGACCCGCTTTTTTATTTTTCACTTCCATTCGTTGATTAAGCAAAGACAATTTCAATCGCCGACAAATGGTCTTCCTCATTCCACAACTCCTCACTCTATCCTAGTTATACATAGTAAGGCCAAGTGGCAGGCGAGTATATATATTTTTAAGTCGTAGATTTGACTCAGCCGGAGTGCAATCAAACCCATGACTTTCCGAATGGGACGCGGAAGATCAACTCTTTTGGCCATCGCATCTGGTGTGTTTGGTCATCTATTCATACGCGTTGTTTACTGTTGGTTGGTTGTTGGAGTTTTAGGCCTGGCAACATCGAAGGTCATATTAGGACGAGTGCCGACTTGCAACAGTGCGCACTCATGGAGAATTAATAGTGCTGCTCCACTTGGAGACCTGATATCCCACTCAGTCACATTATCCTAACACTGAGCCAACCAATCCAGAAGGGGATATCGGGGCATGGTGCTGGCGACCTGATTTCCCAGTAGGGCAGCACTATAAAGTCATCACGAGTGCGCACTGTCACAAGTCAGTACCCATCCTGATATGACCTTAGATGTTGCCCGGACCTAAAACTCCAACAACCAACCAATCATTTCTCAACATGTCGTCTGCTCCACGCACAACCTCCCATCTCCACTCTCCAATCAGAGTCTTAAAGGTGCACAGTCTGGTGAACGCGTCACATTGACGAATCCAAAACACTCACCGCTGTCACAAGCACGTCCTGGTATGGCCTGGGGTCTTACTGGGGCATAAAACTACACCAACCACCCAGCCTCGCCCGGCCCTCTCAGAGGACTGTGGTTGGGCTCCCCCCCCCCCCTCCTCCCCCAATTTCTCTGAGCACTACCCATCGGAAGCCAACTCCCGACCACATGGGACTGCTTTCAGTGGTGCCCATAGCGTGCTGCAGATATGCAGCCTTCAGCGCGCCAACGCGACTGAAAACTCACCAAAAACAACACTCCCCTAGATTTGATTCCACATATTCAACTTTAGATGGCGCACTATTATCTATTGGCTCTCTACAAATTAACTTACAGATTAACTTAAAGATTAACGTACAGATTAACTTACAGATCCTCTTCTGGCTGATGTAGGCCCTAATGGGCCTATAATGCCAGCTCATTATGGCAAAAAACTACTTTTCTTTGCACACATATGTGGGTTGACGGTGCCCTGAAGTCATATAATTGTGGGTGTCCTCTCCAATGTCTATCTAGCCTTCTCTCAAATGCTTCTACCATTGGTGCATCAACCACAATACAATTCAACAACCGCAACCGGTAAAGGAAGTAGATTGTGGTGTTCTCTGGTGTCAGAGTAGTTAGAGTGTCTGCCTTTTTTCTAGGTCGGACTCCCAATCTGAAGGTCAGTTGTTCGATTCCCTGTGGCCCCCACCTCTACCAATTTGGATTTCCACCACTGTGTATAACTTACAGCATCATCAAAGGCCGGTTGCTCTCATACCATGTCTATGTGGTGTGGGAGGTTAAAAGTCCCTTGGGTTGGTAGAAGTCTAGGCTCGGGCTTTGTATCGACAAACTGTGTAATGGTGAAACAAGTCTATTCACACTTATCCATGATAGGCAGTATAAATGTTCAAATCTTCATATTGATCAACCTCATCTATTTATCTAAAAAAAACATATATACCAGAAGCTCAACACCATCAAACTGTTTGTTGTTGTTTTACGTCCTGGCAACATCTAAGGTCATATCAGGACGGGTACCGACTTGTGACAGTGCGCACTCATGGCGACTTTATAGTGCTACCCCACTGTGAGACCAGGGTGCCAGCACCATGACCTGATATCCCACTCAATCACATTATCCTGACACTGAGCCAACCAGTCCTTGCCCGATCCTAATATATCCGAGCGCCTGGCTAGGAAGCGACAAGTATCAATTTTTAAATCATTGGTTTGACTCGACCAGGGTTCGAACCCAAGATGTCACGGTCTATCAACAGGGGAGACGGACGCTCTAACTCATTCGGCCATCCCGTCTGGTATCGGACTGCACAACCTTAAACCTTTCCCATTCAGCCATCATTAGCAAAGACTCCGCTAGGAGAGTGACCAGACGACCACTGCTGGAGCAGACGGTATTTGGCCGGGGCTATTAACTCTCCCCATTTCTTTTAGGTCGTGGCGTTTTACTAAGAATTAATTCACCAGTCAAACAAATTGTGAACAGTAATCATCGAATTGGAACGCGGTATCCGCCGAATTTAAATCAAAACCAGACGGGATTGCCGAATGGGTTGAGCGTCCGCCTCCTGTTTTGGTAGGTCGTGGGATTGGGAACCCCATGTTCGAACCCTGGTTGAGTCAAACCAATAATTTAAAAATTTATACTTGCCGCTACCGAGCGTGGTGTTTGGCATTACGAGGCTAGGGCAAGGAGCAGTGGAATGGGGAAAACCAATTGTCCGCGATTGGAATTTCCCCCGCTTAAATTTGCATAGTCTGGTGGATTTTGAGTTTTTGACATTTTCAGAGATAAATACATTAGGTTGATCGTTATAATGTACTATCTTAAGCTTGAAGTAACTTTAATTTTAAGTGGGTAACTTTTGAGATATTTAAAGTGCAACCATGCTAAATTAATTTTGGCAAGCTTGCCAAAACTCTGACACCATAGCCTTCTGCAGTAAGAGGTTATATTCAATTGCCTCACTATTCCCTTCTGTGTGGCGACAAATGTTTAATAAGTGCACCAGTATCGAAGGTAGATATGTAGAATCCAATTTAGATAATTATTTTGGTTTTAAAATATTGATGTTGTCATCGGACTATGCAGCTTTAATCAACTAATGTAGTAGTACATATAAGAACTCTGTTTCTCTCTTTTAGACAAACCCGACGGGATAGACTAGAGGTTAGACCGTCCGTTTTATGTGTGCCAAGGTTTGATTACTTTGTTTGGGGGTTTTACATCCTAGCTACATTTCAGACTAGGTTCGAACCCAGGATCTTCTGAACAGGAAGCCAGCCAGCATTCTCACCGATTTAGCCACCCCATCTAGTCCGGTGTATGGAAGGTCGTGGGTTCGATCCCCAGCTAGGTCAAACAGAAGACTTTCAAAATTGTCACTTGTTGCTACCTAGCCAGCCGCTCGGCATTAATACTGTCATGGGGGTGATGGAATTGGGAAATATTGCGCCTAGAGCGGGACCCGAACCCACATCTCTTTGCATTCCAGGCCAGTGTGCTAACCATTACACCACCTAGGCTCCCTGATATCACCACACAACACATGCCTACCTGTCTATGCGGCTCCTTGCCCTGAGAGGTCAGTGCAGTGTGTGATATCAGATCATGGTGCCACCAGTCCAGTCTTGCCAGTGGGGCAGCACTATAAAGTCGACACAAGTGCACAGGCGCCCAAATTCACTACCCACCCATACATACCCTCAGATGATGCTAGGACGCAAAACCCCAAACTTACTCATTATCCGCTTGAAACAAAAATTCTCTAGAGCTTTTGACACTCCAGAAAACAGTCAATGTTTTTGCAGGTTTTCTGAGTTAAGGCCAAATAAAAAGATATTGGTGATCGTCCTTTTGCTCACACAAATTAGGGTCGGGTGGTTTTTATTTTTATTTAGTATTTTTCTGGCATGTGATATAGACGTAAAACGTAACCAGACACGATGGCCGAATGAGTTGAGCGTCTGCCTCCTGTTCTGCTAGGTTGTGGGATTCAAACTCATGGGTTTCGAACCCTCGCTAAATCAAACCAATTCCCTAAAAATTGATACAAAAGTTGAATTGCTGCTAGCCCGACACATTTTTAACACTACAGTATACAACAACAACAATTAAAAGTTAAAATCAGGGGCGGGCGATTTTTCATGGATTTTTCACGGACGATCATCACATTATTTCTTATTTGGTCTAATTTCATCGATGGTTGTTTACTAAACCGGACCCATGACCCAATTTGCATTAATGATGTAGACGCTGTTCGGAACGCTTGCCCTTGATGCCTTCCCGGGTTCTTTGATTTAAGCTTCCCGCCATAACTTGGTTCACTCTCCCAGCACAGACTTAGTGGGGGCCACTATGGTACAGTGGTGCCTCATATCAGCGACGCCTGTGATCAGCGAACCTCTGACATATGCGGACAATTTGTCAATATACGAGCATTTTATCATTTCCCCTCCCCTGATGAGAGGACACCTGCTATGTCAGGACAATATTGGTTTAGATGCAGAGTTATCCTTTGAAGGCAAATACTATTGAAATGCCAATAACAAGACGCCTCAACGTAAGGGACACATTGATGTGAATGCACAGTTGTCCGTTAAAGACGGGTACTACTGTAGTCCCGGTGACATGACACCTGGTATGTAAGGACAACATTGGTCTGGACACAGAGTTGTCCGTTGATGACGGGTGCTACTGTAGTTCCGATGACAGGACACAAGTTAAGTTATACCGCAGTCACACTATGCTTGCAATAGCTTGCGACCACTTTCGACCACTTTGCAACCATTTTGGTCGCAATGAGGTTGCAGATGCTGCACCAAGACCCTCTATATTGGAGGTGACCAAAACTGTCGCCGGGAGGTTGCCGACCATTTTCAGTTTTTGCGACTGGTCGTGCCGACCGGTTGCCGATCGATCGCCGACAATTGTTTTCCCCTCCGACCTCTTTTTGCTTTTGTCACAAGGAGGTTGCCAGCATTTGGTCGCAAAGTGGTCGCAAGCCGTAGTGTGACTGAGTCCTTACGACAACATTAGTATAGATACAGTTGTTCTTTGAAGACAGGTACTCTTGTAGTACCAAATGAGAGGTCACCTCTCTTGTCAGGACAATATTGGTCTGGATGCGGAGTTGTCTGTTGAAGACATACTAATACTATTTAAATGCCAATGACAGGACAGCTGCTATGTACAGACAATATTGGTCTGGATGCGGAGTTGTCCATTGAAGACATACTAATACTATTGAAATGCCAATGACAGGACAGCTGCTATGTACAGACAATATTGGTCTGGATGCGGAGTTGTCCATTGAAGACATACAAATACTATTGAAATGCCAATGACAGGACAGCTGCTATGTACAGACAATATTGGTCTGGATGCGGAGTTGTCCGTTGAAGACAATTAAACTATTGAAATGCCAATGACAGGACAGCTGCTATGTACAGACAATATTGGTCTGGATGCGGAGTGTCCGTTGAAGACATACTAATACTATTGAAATGCCAATGACAGGACAGCTGCTATGTACAGACAATATTGGTCTGAAACCAACACAAACAAAACCAAACACACCAACAACAACGATGCGGAGTGTCCGTTGAAGACAACAAACAAACCAAACAACACCAAAACAAACACAACAAAACAAAACCAAACACACCAACAGACAATATTGGTCTGGATGCGGAGTGTCCGTTGAAGACATACTAATACTATTGAAATGCCAATGACAGGACAGCTGCTATGTACAGACAATATTGGTCTGGATGCGGAGTTGTCCGTTGAAGACATACTAATACTATTGAAATGCCAATGACAGGGCAGCTGCTATGTACAGACAATATTGGTCTGGATGCGGAGTGTCCGTTGAAGACATACTAATACTATTGAAATGCCAATGACAGGGCAGCTGCTATGTACAGACAATATTGGTCTGGATGCGGAGTTGTCCGTTGAAGACATACTAATACTATTTAAATGCCAATGACAGGACAGCTGCTATGTACAGACAATATTGGTCTGGATGCGGAGTTCTCCGTTGAAGACATACTAGTACTATTGAAATGCCAATGACAGGACAGCTGCTATGTACAGACAATATTGGTCTGGATGCGGAGTTGTCCGTTGAAGACATACTAATACTATTGTAATGCCAATGACAGGACACCACAACATAAAGGACACATTGCAGAGTTGTCCGCTAAAGAGGGGTACTACTGTAGCACTGATGACAGGACACCTGCTATATCAGGACAACATGGGTCTAGATGCACAGTTGTCCGTTGAAGACGGGTAGGACTGTATTCCACGGAGTAGAAGGTTGGAGCGCTAACTAAGAATGTGCTTGGAGAGCTTGCTAAGCAAAACCACCTCAATCATCATCAGTGAGACCCTAATGATGTAACTCTTCAGAACCAATGGTAAATTCTTTGAGGTTATCTCCGGTCAAAATGTCTGACAAATTTGTCACTAACCTCACAACAAGGAAAGACGGAGGACGATTGGTTGGTTGTGGGAGTTTTATGTCCTGGAAACATCTAATGCCATGTACACACATAGCGTATAGGATTCGCGCACTAAAACTCCCGATCAGCTTAAAATTGAAGTCGGGCCGATTCATTTTTCGAATCGGGAATCGCAATCGTAGTGCTAGCGCACACCTACCGTTTTAGCCCTAAAAATTAGTTTTTAGTCGTGAATCGCAATCGGTAGGTGTGCTAGGGGAGTGCACACCTCACGATTTTGGGGCAGTTTTAGGTCGTATACGCTAGGTGGGTGCGGGGAAAACGATCGTATACGCTAGGTGTGTACCGGGCATAAGTTCATATCAGGACGGAAAGGGGGAGGAAATAGAGAGAACGGTGTGGGAGTAGGGGGAGAGGGACCAGGAGGAAAAGGAGCAAAGGGAAGGAGAATAGAGAACTGGAAGGGGAAGGGAAAAAAAGGAACAGGAGCAGAGGGAGAGGGAGAGGAGAGGGAGGAGATAGGAGAGGTAGAAGGAGAGGGAGAGGGTTGGAGAGGAGAGGAGAGAAGGGGAGAGGGGAGGGGAGGGGAGGAGAGGGGAGGGGAAGAGAAGGGTGGAGAGGGAAGAGGCACGAAGCAGGGTTGGAATTGGAATAAACACAATGCACCACATCATCTTTTTCACAACAATGTACATTCGGGGATGGACAAGAAACAAAGAAACAAAGAAACAAAGAAACAAAGAAACAAAGAAACAAAGAAACACGTGCCGCTGGAAAATATGTAAAATCAAAGCCATTATTCTCAATTTTCTACGAGTGACTCCTGAAGAACTGACCCATAAGTCACCGACCCCCAGATGGAATTTAACGCTGAGAGCTCTGCATGCTCTCCCCTCCCCGTCCCCTCTCCCCTAACCCCCCCCCCCTCCCCTGTCCTCTGCTCTCCGCTTTTCCTCTCCCCTCCCCGCCCCCTACCCACCTCCCCCCTCCCCCGCCACCCCCCCCCTCCTTCCTCCTCCCAACCCCCCCCCCCCCCTCCTCCTTCCTCTCCCCTCCCCGCCCCCTACCCCCCTCCCCCTCCTCCTTCCTCTCCCCTCCCCGCCCCCTACCCACCTTCCCCCTCCCCCGCCTCCTTCCTCTCCCCTCCCCTTCACCCTTCTCCTACTATATCGATGACTGTCGTGGTGTTCTCTGTGGCGGAGTGGTTAGAGTGTCTGACTTTTTTCTAGGTCAGACTCCTAATCTGAGGGTCGGCGGTTCAATTCCCCGTGCCCCCAGCTCTGCCAATTTGATTTCCACCGCTGTGTATAACTTACAGCGTCATCAAAGGCCAGTTGCTCTCATACCATGTCTATGTGGTGTGGGAGGTTAAAAATCCCTTGGGTCGGTAAAAGTGTAGGCTCGGGCTTTCTATCGACAAACTGTCTAATGGTGAAAACAAGCCTATTCAGGCTTATCCATGATAGGCAGTTTAAATCTTCAACAACAACAACTTACAAAATTGATACTTGTCGCTTCCTAGCCTGGCTTTCAGCATTATTAGGATAGGGCAAGGGCTGTTTAGCAAAGTGTCAGGATAATGTGACTGAGTGTGGAATTGGGTTGTGGTGCTGGCGGCTTGATTTCCCATTGGGGCAGCACTATAAAGTCGCCATAAGTGTGCACTCACACACACTTGCTATCCGGACCCAATTTTGTCCACACCTCTCTCTATTTCCTCTCTGCTAGCCATGCTCCTCCTTGATATTGTCTGAAAAGAGTTCGACGAGGGGGAGCCCACCAGCATTTCAGTTTCTTCTCTTACTCTGTCCGTGTCTTTGGCTCACCGCCATAGAGCAAATAGACACGGTCCTCTGACTCAACTCTCATTTCTCTTTCCTATACTCTAACCTTTTATTTTCTCCCAGGCCTACTTCTCCCCCAGATCAAGGGAGTTGTTTGCTTGGGTGGGGCCCTTTACCTTATCATTTCTCTCGCTTTGTTCTTGTTGCTGGAACCGCTGGACCCACCTTTACCAATCCCTTCCTCCTAAACCCTTGCTGCTGTCTGCTGGATAGAAGTGCTGTGCTACCGCCAGGCCGGAGTGATTCCGGGCCGGCCCAACGACTCGTCGTTTAATTATTGTAAAGACATCCCCCAGCTTCTACAACTGTCCCACCAGAAGAGTAATCTTCAACCAAAGATTGGACCGATTTATCAGTGCCTCTCTATATTGTTGCAGTTCTGCAGCCGGTAACCGTCGTAAGGTTACAAACATCCCAGAAGTCAAGTTACTCTCACAAGTCGGTACCCATCTTGAGTTGACCTTAGATGTTGCCAGGATATAAAATTCCAACAACCAACCCCTCTCTATACCCGCCTCCCTTCCCTCCCCGCCCCTCTCCACCTCCCCTCCCTTGCCCCTCCCCTCCCCTTCCCTCCCCTCTCCACCTCCCCTCCCATTCCACCAATCGACCAATCTTTGCAGGGTGATCCTTCCTCTCTGACGCCTGCCACTTCACTCTCCACCCCTCCACCTCCCCTCCCCTGCCCCTCCCTCCCCCCCTCCGCCTTCCCTCCCTTTCCCTCCCCTCCCTCTCCACCTCCCCTGCCCTCTCCTCCCTGCCCTTCCCCTCCCCTCCCCTCCCTGCCCTAACTGCCTCCACCCTCCCCCTCCCTCCCCTCCCGGCTCATCACCTACCCAACCGCCCATCTCTCCTAGACGTCTAACCCTCCCTACCCCTCAGCAAGCAATAAAGGCATCCTGCTTGGATTTGGACATTAATTCTAACCACACGTACCATCCGGCATTTCCGGTAAATTATGTCGAGGCCCCTGAGGAAATCTGGGGTGTGTGTCCATTCAGGGCCTGACCTCATAGACTACACCCTGAAGGGGGGGGAGGGGGGGGTGAGAGGGGAGATGGGGGACGGGAGGGGAGGGGTGGGAGGGAAGGAAGGGAGGGAAGGGGAGGAAGGGAAGGGGAGGGAAGGGGAGGGGGGGAAGGGGGAGGGGCGGGGAAGAGGGGGGAGGGAGGGGAGGGGAGGGGGATGGAGGGATGGGAGGGGAGGAAGGGTAGGGGAGGGAAAGGGGAGGGGAGGGGAAGGGGGAGGGGCGGGTGGGAGGAGGGGAGGGATGGGAGGGGATGGGGAGGGGATTGGAGGGGATGGGAGGGGGGGTGGAAATGGGTTAGGGGATGGTAGGGGAGGGTTTAGGGGAGGGGGAGGGGTGGGGGACGGATGGATGGGTGAGGGGAGGGGATGGGAGGGAGGGTAGGGAAGGGGAGGGGATGGGAGGGGAGGGGGAGGGGGGAGGGGATGCGAGGGGAGGGGAGGGGAGGGGAGGGGAGGGGAGGATGAGGGGAGGGAGGGGAGGCGAGGGGGGGAGGAGGGGGAGGGGAGGGAGGGGAGGAGAGGAGAGGAGAGGGGAGGAGAGGAGAGAGGAGGGGAAGGGGAGGGGAAGGGAGGGGAGGGGGGAGAGGGGAGGGGAGGAGAGGGAGGGGAGGGAGAGGAGAGAGGGAGAGGGGAGGAGAGGAGAGGGGAGGGAGGAGAGGAGAGGAGAGGAGAGGAGAGGAGAGGATGAGGAGAGGAGAGGAGGAGGAGAGGAGAGGGGAGGGAGGGGAGGGGAGGGGAGGGGAGAGGGAGGGGAGGGGGGAAAGGGGAGGGGAAGGGGAGGGGAGGTGTGAGGAGGAGGGGGAGGCGGGAGGGGAGGGGAGGGGAGGGGAAGGGGAGGATGAAGAGAGGGGAAGGGGAGGGGGAGGGGATGGAGAATTGGGGCATGTGTGCCCCATCAGTGCCTGCCCTCCCAGACTACACCCTGAGGTGGGGAGGGGAAGGCGAGAGGGGAGCGGGGAGGGAGAGGGGAGGGAGAGGGGAGGGAGACTATGGGCCCAGCAAGACAGAGCTACAGTGTTAGGAGGGAGAGCGGAGGAAAGAGGTGTAGCGATGGGGAAGGGGTGCAGGGGGAGAGGGGGCGGATGGAGATAGAGGAGGGGGAAGGGGGTAGGGAGAGATTGATTGATTGATTGGTGGTTGCTTTACGCCGTGTCGGCAGCATAGGCCGTATTCACGGCGTTGGGTGGTTGCGACTTGTGACAGGGCACATTCATGGCGACTTTATAGTGCTGCACCACTGGGAGACCACGCCTACTGCCGGCACCATGACCGGATATCGCACAGTCACATCATACTGACACTGAGCTAACCAGTCCTTGTCCTATCCTATCCTATCCTATTAATGCCGAGTGCCAGGATAGGTAGCGATAAGTATCAATTTTGCAAGTCATTAGTTTGATTCGGCCGGGATTCCAACTCCTGACTTTCCGGACGGGAAGCCTGCGCTCTACCGACTCGGCCACCGCGTCCGGTCACCACAGAGGGAGTGAGATTGGGGAGGGGCCCTTAAAGTTCCTGTCACACTATGCCGGATTGAGCAATGGACAGAATTTTCTTTCGGGCATGATAAGTATCAAAATGTATTAAAATGTGTCAAAATGTTGCGATATCAGGTCAAAGGCCGCCAGACGAAGGGACATGAAACGGACATGAAACATACATGAACGGATAGCCAACGGACGATAAGCGGACTAAACAAACTCAAACCGGACAAGAACCATAGACATCAATGCGGCGGCACCCATTGCAAGTTTTGTGCATGTTCAAAAATTGTAACGGATCGGGCCGGATATCAATGGATATACAACAGACACAAACCGGACTTTGCCGGATATCAACGGACTTTGTTCGGTTTCTTTCCGTTTGCCCAATCCGGTGATGTGTGAAAGAGCCTTTAAGCAAGGTGTGTGTTTGTTGTTGTTCTACGTCCTAGCAAGCCTTTAATGGCCCTGTCACACTACGACGTAACATGCCAGCGTAGGGACAACATGAAAATAATTTTAACACGTTGAAACTCTCGGCGTTATATGCAAATACGGGCCCAAGTTGGACGTCAATGCCGCGTAGTCGGCGTCAGCGTAACGTCGGTATAGCGCCGTGCCAACGAGTGAGGCTAGCGGAACCCCAGCAGACCCCCAGCACGCGCAACGTCATCCTGGCGTGACAGTAGCGGCGGTTTAGTGTCGAGCGGGCGTGATCATGCCCGGCCTAACGTGGTCCACACGTTCCTCCTCCCTGTGCGTCACTGTCACGTAACAAAACATTGATCTAACGTAGCCGACGCATCCCTCCCGGACGTCTAACGTCGGTGTAACGTCATCCAAACGTCACTGCATCACGTCGAGCTACGTTGAGCTACGTCAAAAGTTTTGGACATGTCCAAAACTTGGACGCGCACTGACATAACTCAAAGTAACCTGACGTAACTCGACATCAGTCTAACGTAAGCATGACGTAACCCACCGTACCTCAACGTAATGACGAAATGTCACCTACGTCGGCTTACGTTACCTCCTTACGACATAGTGTGACAGGCCTATAATAGTGCCAATGATTTTCCATTTCAAAATAAGGCAAATTCTGTTTCACCAAATAGCAAATTCCGTTTCAGAAAAAAATAACAAATTCCATTCCACACTGTTTAATTTTATGCTCGATTATGTTACTTATGTATTGCTATCATGATAGAATTAATTGAATCTAGTCTAATTGCAGGTAAAGAGCCTTCTGATGACAGAGTAAGAGACACTGAGATGGTGATGGGGACTTTAGCATTCAACTTGACACTGCACTTTTATTATAATGATACCAATTGAAATAATAATGTAATACATCGCAACATGATCGTCACACAAAAGAATGACAAATAAAATAAAAATAAATACTGATGTTAGATTGGAGATCAGGACTACCTGAAATCCATAAAACAGAACATGAAATTGAATATAACATATAAAAGTTAATAAGATTTAAGTAAAGTCAATAAATATGCATATAAATCAGAAAATAACGGAATTCCGCTCCAACTTATGAATTCCGTTTCAAACTTGACAATCCGCGATTTCCGTCCGTTTTCCGCGATTGCGGAAAATCATTGGCACTACTATAAGCAAGGAGTGAGTGATGGTAATAGTATGCCATGTCAGCAACAACCATTCACGGCGAGACGTGTTTAAAATGTCGGCAGTCACATTGTGGTCTCTCCTTCACTTTTACACGGAATGCAAATACCTTTCAAAGTTGTGTCAAATTTGATTTAAAATACAGTACTGCATTGTTATTAATAATGCTACGAAGCAAAACAGTCCAACTCTCCTCTGGAATGCTAATACTTTTTTATAAATATTTTTAGCGAGGTTAGTTAGTTGTTGTTTTACAACCTAACACCATCTAAGGGCATATCAGGACGGGTTGGAGGGGCTATGTGCTATTTTATTCAGCGATTATTGCATTGTTCTACATTTGTAAAAAGATCTCATGTGCTATTTTATTTGCGTTGTAAAGTTATTGGTGCAACACCCCGAATAATCAATGCAGTTTAGTTAAAAGTGCTCGAGTGTCGGTGGGTACTGACACCCGATACATTCGGTGAAAGGTTTCCACCTTCAGCAAAAATGTATGCGCTAGCCAAGAGCGGCCAATCCAGCAGCGGCTACGGACCACTTGGTGCCGCTGACCCGCCCCCTCTTGTATGAACGAGTCGGTCGGTGTGAGTGGGTGAGGTTCATTGGTTGTTGGAGTTTTACATCCTTGCAACATGAAAGGTCATATCAGGACGGGTACCGACTTGTAAAAGTGCGCACTCATGGCGACTTTATAGTGCTGCCACACTGGGAGACCTAACAATGCCGAGTGCCTGGCTAGGAAATGACAAGTATAAATTTGAAAGTCATTGGTTTGACTCGACTAGTTCGAACCCATGAGTTCGAATCCTACGATCTTCCAAAATGGGAGGCGGACGCTCAACTCACTCGGCCATCCTGTCTGAGCGTGTGAGGGGGGGGGGAGGGGGGTGAAAGGAGGCAAGACTCCTCATGTAACTTACAGATTAACTTAGAGATCCACTTCTGGCTGATCTACGCCCTATAAGTATGGGTATGCAGGTATTGCAATACCTCAGGGAGTTTGACGCTCCTTCCCTGCAGAGTTGTAAACCACTGCCTTGTGGTACAGGTTGTTGACAGAACCGAAGGCTAAGGGAGCAAACCTTGAACAGAAAACCATGTCACTGTGGCAGCATTAAGGGCGGTTGATGTATGGAACTCCCAACATCTCCCGACCAGCCACTGCAGGGACAAATAGTTTTGCACCTGCTGTCTGGACATGTTCTTGCCGGTGTGAAACCTCTATTTGCTCCCCGAGAGAGTGCCGCTGGTAACTTGCAAAAGCCAGCAGCACTTCAACACTTTTGCAGGCAGCTTTCATGAAATGTGACCATCAAGAGAAACCTGAAATGAGAGACATTAAGACCGACTCATGGACATCACTCTCACAGCAGAGAGCTAAATGGAGAGCGACAGTCAAGTAATGAAAGCAGTCTTTGTCGCATCGTGACCGACAGCGTGATGCTGAAGTATAAGGCCTCTAATGCCAGCTCATTATGGCACGCATATAGAAGTGGACAGAGCACTGAAGTCATATAATTGTGGATGACCTGTCCAATGTCTAAACAAAAATCCAGCCTTCTCTCAAATACTTCTACCGTTGGTGCTTCAGCCACTTGGTCTGGAAGACTACTCCATGGATCTGTCACTCAAAAGAAAAATGAGTCTTTCGCGAGTGATATATTTTCTGATTAATCAATGAATATATAAGTGTAGTAGTCTGCACTGACCTCTCAGGCAAGGAGCCGCATGGTCAGGTAAGCGTGGGTAGGGTGATTGCATCAGGGAGCCTAGGTGGTGTAATCGTTGGCACGGTAGACCTGGAATGACAGGAAGTGTGGGTTACATTTATTATTCCGTTTTATGTGCAATATTTCCCATTAATTCTGTTAAGGCCCTGTCACACCTCACCAGATTGGGGGAAACGGACAGAAAACGAACAATGTCCGGTTTGTGTCCATACAACTTTTGAACATGCACAAAGCTAGGAATGAATGCCGCCGGATTGACGTCTATGGTTCTTGTCCAGTTTGATTTTGTTTCGTCCGTTGGCTATCCGTTCATGTCCGTTTCATGTCCGTTTCATGTTCGTTCGTCCAGCGGCCATTTACCCGATAGAGCAACATTTTGACACATTTTAATACATTTTGATACTTACCACCACCGGACTAGACAATTCTGTCCGTTGCTCAATCCGGCGCGGTGTGACAGCCGCTTTAACTATGCCATTAGTGAGTTTTTAAACATTGTCATTTGTAAATTTTCAAACCATACCGTACATAAGTTTTCAAACTACAGTAAAACATCTCTAACCGACCCCTCCACAGATCGACCACTCCCCTAGATCGATCGCTTTATTTGGGTCCCAACAATACCATTGTAAGGATATTCTAACTCTCCAAACCGACCACCTCCATAAATGGACCACTTAAAGTCGGCCCCATGGTCGGTCGATTTGGAGAAGTTACCGCTTCCAAGTTTTCAAACTATACCATTTGCAATTTTTCAACTGACTATCCCATATATAAGTCTTGAAATGGATAACATCGTTATTTCATCTGACCTGTATTGGAAAAAAAAGAGTAAAGCTTGTTGTATTTAACGACGCCTCTAGAGAACATTGATTTTTATCAATGGCTATTGTACGTCAAACATATGGTCATTCTGACATATTCTTTGGAGGAAACCTGCTGCCGCCACATAGGCTCCTCTTTCCGATAAGCAGCAAGGGGTCTTTTATATGCACTTTCCCACAGACAGGAGAGCACATACAACAACCTTTGATGAACCAGTTCTGGACCACTGGTTGGAACGGAAAATAGCCCAAACTGCAAATGGATCCACTGAGCTGATGGCGATATCAGAGTTAGGTCTACACATACAGTAAAACCTCTCTAACCGACCACCTCCACAGATCGACTACTCCCCTATATCGATCGCCTTATTTGAGTCCCAACAATACCATTGTAAAGATAGATAAACCCTTGAGCACAACAGGACCTCAAATAGCTTATTAAACAATTTCTTTTACAATTTTGCATGAATGGTACCACTGAATTCTATGTAAGAATTTGGTTTCCTTTACCACAACTTGCATCATTGTGAATTTTAGCTTCCTCAGCGGTTTTTTTACAGAAAATTGATCTATGATTTTGCATTCTGTGTAAAAGCAATGGTTGAATAATAATAATAATAATGTAGTTAGTCTGCACTGACCTCTCAGGCAAGTAACCACATAGACAGGTAGGTGTGGGTAGTGTGGTGACATCAGGGAGCCTAGGTGGTGTAATGGTTAGTGTAGTAGTCTGCACTGACCTCTCAGGCAGAGAATAGACGTAGGCGTGGTAGGGTAACAGGGAGCGGTGGTAGTTAGTGTAGTAGTCTGCACTGACCTCTCAGGCAAGTAACCACATAGACAGGTAGGTGTGGGTAGTGTGGTGACATCAGGGAGCCTAGGTGGTGTAATGGTTAGTGTAGTAGTCTGCACTGACCTCTCAGGCAAGGAGCCGCATAGACTGATAGGCGTGGGTAGGGTGGTGATATCAGGGAGCCTAGGTGGTGTAATGGTTAGTGTAGTAGTCTGCACTAACCTCTCAGACAAGGAGCCGCACAGACATGTAGGCGTGTGTAGGGTGGTGACATCAGGGAGCCTAGGTGGTGTAATGGTTAGTGTAGTAGTCTGCACTGACCTCTCAGACAAGGAGCCGCACAGACAGGTAGGCATGTGTAGGGTGGTGACATCAGGGAGCCTAGGTGGTGTAATGGTTAGTGTAGTAGTCTGCACTGACCTCTCAGACAAGGAGCTGCATAGACAGATAGGGTGGTGATATCGGGGAGGCTAGGTGGTGTAAGGATTACCACACTGGCCCGGAATGCAAAGAGATGTGGGTTCGATTCCCGCTCTAGGCGCAATATTTCCCATTTTCAGCGTCCGCCCCCCCCCCACGACAATAAGAATACGGCAAAAACAAATCAATCATCCTTGTGAATAAAACCAATATCACGTAATAAATTACAATACCACCACAGAGTGTAGTATTAACACAACACCATTTAGGCATCATTCTAGGCAGACTTCTATTTGTTATTATGTTCCATGCTCGAAAGCAAACCCTAAAGGGCGCATTCCATATACGCGTAATGCGTAATGCGAATGCGAATGCGAATGCGACAAAAAATCGAAACGCCTTGAAACCTATGAGCTACATTCCATACACGCGTAATGCGTAATGCGAATGCGAATGCGTCAGAAATTCATTATCCCGATCGGTCCCTGTAGCGATCGGTGCGTAATGCGTAATGCGTAAAAGATGTGCGAATAGAAAAGCATCAGTCGCATTTGTCCATTGATATAAGGTTGGAGGAGGCGACTGATAATTACGGACAGCCGGGACAAGGTGGTGCGAATAGAATAGCATCAGTCGCATTTGTCCATTGATATAAGGCTGGAGGAGGCGACTGATAATTACGGACAGCCTGTGCAAACATGTAGGTTTATGCGGCGGACCTGTGAGGAAGCAGTCTTCATATTTGGGACGGTCCTAACATCCCTCTAAGCAAGCTAAACTGAGCCATGTTTGGACCGTCCCATTCTCTGTGTGTGTCTCTGTGTGTGTCTCTGTGTGTGTATCTGTGTCTGTGTGCGTGTCTCTGTGTGTGTGTCTGTGTGTGTCTCTGTGTGTGTGTCTGTGTGTGTGTCTCTGTGTGTGTGTCTCTGTGTTGTGTCTCTGTGTCTGTGTGTGTGTCTATGTGTGTGTATCTGTGTCTATGTGTGTCTCTGTGTGTGTCTCTGTGTGTGTCTCTGTGTGTGTCTGTGTGTGTGTCTGTCTCTGTGTGTGTCTCTGTGTGTGTGTCTCTGTGTTGTGTCTCTGTGTCTCTGTGCGTGTCTGTGTCTCTGTGTCTCTGTTGCTGTGTCTGTGTCTGTGTCTGTATCTCTGTGTGTGTCTCTGTGTTTCTGTTTGTGTGTCTGTGTGTGTGTGTCTCTGTGTGTGTCTGTGTGTGTGTCTCTGTGTCTGTGTGTATGTCTCT
>JASIRB010004025.1:0-16279 GCA_030323885.1 Branchipolynoe longqiensis
TGATCGAGTCAAACCAATGACTTATACATTTGAAGTGGGCGTGTCTACTCGCCTTGAGCAATTTGCGCACTCGTCCAACGGGAGCGCAAATTGCTTCCGCATGTGCACGCGACGGTTCGCGGGGGTAAAGCGTTGCTTAGCGACTAGCTAACAACGAAAGAAGTCGGGCTTCGGGCCTGACCCGGCAGACGTGTTTTTATTCGCGCTCTGTCATTTTCAGCCGATATTCGGTCTTTTTCTTATCTAAATTCTAAAACCAAGGTAATCAAATCACACGGGAGGAAAGGGGAGTTAGTAGCGCCTTAAATAGGTATGCATATTTCGTTGGTATCCTTGTTAGTTATGGTAAGAATAAAGTCGTGAGCTCTCGTGAAGGTGGACTGAGACGTTCCTTGCATTCTTTACTATCCTCCAGTATTATTGTGGATTAACCGCTATAGAAAACCTGATATTCGATTGCTTTATATGTAATTAAGGGCCTTAAGCCTAAGTAGGCCTTATGCAGTTACTTACTCCATCTGTGGGAATATAATGACAAACTATAACAGAATTTAACGTAGTGTTACTTTAGGGCGGAAATTAACGACATTAACTTAGAACTGATTATCAGTGACAGCGGCGGCATCCCTAGCCGTACGCGTACTTCTGGAATTATTCAGTAACACAATTAATATACCGAAATGCGAAGGGGACAGCCAGCTAGTTGAAAGAACCTAACTTATGGAAGTAGGGAAACTTTAGGCCTATAAACGTGCTCGTCGGCGAATTGCGTATGTAGATGAAACTCTGGCTGGCCGCCTTTAGCGCGGGGCGGACACCGACCGCGACGGACTAACTGCAGACGGGAGGAGGAGCCGCAGCAGCCCGCGGCAGGCTCAGGAATTTCACATGGAAATTATTACATAATATTACATAACATTAACACGTTAGGCTCGCCTTAGGCGAGGCAGATTAGGCCGAACGGTTAAACTGGTGCCGTGACCAGGATTAGTAAGGAGTGTAATACCTTTTAGTTCACTTTCGATACGCGAATCTTATAAAAATAATGGCGTGTTGTCAGAAGTGACAGCGCGTACGCATTGTGACAGCGACACACGGTCACTGTCTTCATGTTCCATTGCGTGATATTGACAGTTTACGGCGTACCGGGGTAGCATCATTGCGAATGATGACTTCACCCACGTGGTATACTTGTTATATTTTGCGGCTAGCCTTAATTAATTAGTAGTTTAAACAACCAGCGAGGGGCGAGCCTTGAATCCGCGGTTAAAACATCTGCGCAAATCGTGGCCTGAGGAGCGTTAGATGCACAATAATGGCGTACCCTTGTGTCGCTCCGACTGGAGGAGGCGTACAGGACGTGGACTAGCTATCCCGATATTAGGCTATACGTGCATTATATTTGGTTAGAGTTTTAAATTAAAATTGCTGCTGCGGTTCTCCGGCATTAAATGCCGGCCTACTTTTAGTGAATCTTCGCAGTTTGCTTGTGCTAGCCGCATGTTTTTCTTAGTTCCATCGTTACCTAGCGACATCGCGCGTCGCTGGCACAGGAGACGACGTCAGAAAGCGTTATTGGAACATTAGGGCAGAGTGTCAACGTCTGCCAGACTGTTTGGTCGGTTTTCGTTACGTGCTAGCTTTTTCACTCTTTTTCCTGTATCTACGTCTAAAAGCTCTTTCATTAACCTTTATTTCTTAAATCTCCTTCTTATTCGGCATCTTTCTTTTTGTTCAAATTTTCATTAGGATCTTCTAAATTTCGTGTATTTCTATAATTAACCGTTGGTGATAGCGAGAAAATAACTGAAATCAAGGAATTGTTCTATCTGGGCATAGAGCGATTAATTTATTTCAGTTGCTCATTTTTTATTCATTCTCCTTTTATTCGTACAAATTTCGGAGCAATTTTCATAAATTTTAGTACATTGTTTTGGGGTTTTTATTTTTTTGATATCAGCGAATAGGCTAAGGCTCGCGAACTGGCAAGGCGGAAGGAACCTGGTGAAGGCCCTATTTCCGCCCGCCGCAGTTGCTTGCACTCGGCAGCATCTGGGGGGGAGGAAAAGGGCGATGGGGAGGCGCAATCTTTGGACGGCGTCTCCATAACAGATTCGGACAGTGTTCGAAGTCTCGGGGTATCCCCCCTTACCGTGATGGCGGACCCAGTCCGACCTGCCGGGGTTTCGCCCCTTACTGTAACGGCTAATCCAGGAACTCCTGGAAAAGCTGTGGTTGATACGCAATTTGCGCCCGCGCAAAATCCTGAAGCCGCCAAAGGCGCGCAAATGTCCTTACAGGTCACTCGCGAGGAAGGCAGCCTCTTCTCTTTCCTTCCGAAAGAGAGGACGGGTGCTACTCCGACCCTGTCTCTTCCGCCCCCAGTCATGGACTTGTCGTACATGATACCTGCCGCGCAACATTCCGTGCAACGGGAGCAACTAAATGCGTTACAAAAGCGTGAGAGGGAAATCCTCACGCGCGAAAATGAGCTGAATGCCCAATGGCAACAATTTGCTGGGGGCGATATAACAGCGCAGCAAAACCCCGGGGGTTCTGAGGAAGTGTTAAAAGCAATCCAACGGCAAGCAAAGCTTGGCCCTCCTAGCAGCGCCAATGTGAACGCGTCTAACGCGGGAGGCTGTGCGCACACGGCTCCCTCACCTCCAGCGAGGCAGAATACGCCCGTCGACGACTGCGCGCAAAACGCGAGCGCCGACTCTTTTGCTGCATACCGCTACACCGGTGCAGAACGGGAACTCATTAAGACAAACCCAGCCATTCGCCGGGCGGTAATGGAGGCATCCACTATCACCCCTGGGATCGGTGCCTCAGCGGTATACCGATCCCTGTATTTGCGCGACCGAAATATAAGCGTGCAAGAGCAGTACCAGCCCGCAAGGGTTAGGGCTGTGGAAGTTCCCCCGTTTGACGGAATAAACCAAGACTGGGAGACTTGGTGGGAAAAATTTAGTAAGGCAATGTCCGTGAACCGGTGGAAGGAGACCACTGCGCTCACGCGCCTGATTCACTTGTTACAAGATGGGCCAGGTCAGTTGGCTGTGGATAGGTGGGAGCAAGATAATTGCGCCACCTTAGATGAATTGGTGGAAGCGCTGGCTTGGCAATTCCAGGGAATGGATCCCTTATCGAAATGGGAACTCTTTGAGAAGAGATTCCAACGTCCGTCAGACTCGGCAAATTCCGTCTACTACGGGATGATGCTAGAGTCTGAGGCCAGGAAAGCTGGACAAGGATGTGGAATGTCGCGCGATTTAATCGCGCGCAAAACAGTGGCAGTGTTCATTCATGGTTTGCGCGACCGGGGGGAACGCGACATGATTTTAAAGCAATGGTCCCCGGGTAGACACACCATGGAGGATATTTATCAAATGTTAAGGGATCACGCGGCAAAAGCGCGTATGACCCCACGTAACTGCACGGTGGCGGAAATTACTTCCGCCGTGGCAGACTTGCCGTACGACAATCCATCTGATACAGTGGATACAGGAATTTGCGCCTATAACGGGCACCCTTCACAGAATACCCAACAGGGTAACGCTAACAAGCGTGAATGGCCAAATAGGCGTCCACACTTTAACCCTGATTTGCAGGGTAGATCGCAAAGGGCGTTTCAACCGAACCGCCCGAATCGCTCTCGGAATTCCGGGAGGATTGAATGTTTTAGATGCCGGGACTTTGGTCACATGGCGTATGAGTGTCCTTTGTCACAGCCTCGTTCCTTAGAACAGGCTATGGTGGATGGAGTCCGTAACGGGTGCGATAATTCGCGCCATGTACCAGAACTATTGGCCCGGCTACAGGCAGCAGCGGCAAAAATAGTGCGCGCGATAATACGCGAATCGCGCGCCCTGTCACTAACAACGTGCATGGGAGCAAGCAAATTGCGCCCACAGGCAAGCAATTCGCGCCTAACCATAGCGCTGTTGCTGCCGTACACCATGAATCGGGATCTCCCGAGTTCTTACCCGATACTGATTTTTTAAATTAGTACCAGCTGCAACGCCGGAAGTGTTGTCAGCTATTATTGTACGGGGAAATCTTCCCAGCGCATCTGTTGAGAGTTGTGCTAAACCCCTTGCGCACAATCTCCCATCAGATTCGTGCAATGTGCACAGTGTGTCTACACCGTCTACATGTACTATCGGCGTCCACCAGGTTTTCTTGGCTGGAATGCGATCAATGTGCGCGCAAAATGCGCGCAGCCCTGAGTCTGATCCGTGTATGGACTATATTTTAGAGAGAACTGGACTAAACCTACACAACGTGGATGAAAGAGACCAGTTCGCCATGAACATTTTCCCACTGAATGGGAAAAGATGGTATGTCCCCATCAACATTAGAGAATCCAATGGATTCGTCCTTATTGATACCGGGGCGGCCATGTCCGTGATAGGAAAAGGATTCTTTGATAATCTCAACCTGAATACGCGTAACTTGGTCTCCGACGTGAGGCCTTTAAGTGTAACGGGACTAGTAATCCCACAATTTGGTTGTACAGATATCCCGCTGGGTATCGCCAATCAGATATTTTACTCATCTGTATTGATAGTGGACATACCAGAGGATGGTATTCTGGGGAGCGACTGGATGTCATTTTATGAAGCCAGTCTCTCACCACATAATGGGCTGCTGGAAATTCTGCAACCATATAACTTGGTCACACACTGTCAGCTGCGAACAGACTGCGGTCTTGCGTGCCTGGCAGAAGATGTTACATTAAATGCGCACCAAACGGTGGCGGCATTAATTTCAACCAGACATATAGAAGGGAAGGGTAAGTGCTTAATTGAACCCGACCCTGAAGTGCTCAGTTGTATGGGAGTCACAGCGGCTCCCTCGTTAATTTGTGGTTCAGAAGGTGCTGTGTTACCGCTGTGTAACACTACAGACGATTGTGTCCATTTGCGGCGAGGCCAGGTCATTGGCAACGCCTCTGAGGCCAGATCGCATGGTTCCATCAATAGTCCTACGGCCGCCATGGTGTTCGACTTACTCAAAAGAGAACGCGGCGTGGAGGGATGTGGAGGATCCCCAGAACCGGTTTTTCCTGTTGACAGAACGCAATTTGCGGGCCTGCCGCAAATTCCTGACTTCATACTATCCATGGCGGAGGCCACGCATTTGGAGCACGCGGAAGATAAAAAGAGACTCGCAGAATTCCTCTTCGAATTTCGCGATATATTCGCGAAACCGGATGCTAAATTAGGGTGGACAGATGTCGTACAACACCATATAGATGTCGGTGACAACGCCCCCTTTAGGATACCATACCGTAGGCTAATGGACTCCAAGAAACAAGCCCTGGAGGACGAAGTTGCCAAAATGTTGGCGGCAGGGATCATTACGGATAGTACAAGTCCTTATAGTTCACCCGTCCACCTTGTTACCAAAAAGGATGGGACGTGGCGATTTTGTATAGATTATCGCAAGCTAAATGCTATGACGCGGAAAAATGCGTACCCATTACCGCGGATAGACGAGAGCTTGGATAGTCTGGGAGGAAATAAGTGGTTCTGCACTTTGGATCTTCAATCTGGATACCATCAAGTCGCGATGCAACACGATGACCGGGAGAAAACGGCTTTCACAACTCATATAGGTCTATATGAGTGGAAGGTAATGAATGCCCTTTGGTCTATGTAATGCTCCCGCCACCTTTGAGAAAATGATGGCAGAAATGTTAAACGGTCTACTGTTTACTCACTGTTTGGTATACTTAGACGACATTATAATATTCGGTAACACCGTTTCCACATGTCGTTCGCATTTACGAGAAGTTTTTCTAAGACTTCGCAAATTTAAATTAAAACTTAAACCGTCCAAATGTCATCTATTCCGTAAGGAAACTGAATATTTGGGTAGAATTGTGTCTAGTGAGGGTATAAAAGCTGATCCTAAAAAGATTGAGGCTATAACCAATTGGCCAGCGCCTAAGTCTCCGAAGGAGACAAAAAGTTTGCTCGGATTTGCTTCCTATTATCGAGATTTCATTGCCCATTTTGCCGATGTAGTCGCTTCCATACAGGATGTGGCTAATGTCAGCACGCAAATGTTTGCATGGGGCATACCACAGGAAAATGCGTTCATTGACCTAAAACGACTTTTCGCCGATACACCAGTACTAGGGTACCCACGGCCTAGTGGACAATTTATCTTGGACACTGACGCTAGCGCATTTGCCATAGCAGGCGCATTAAGTCAGGTGCAAGACGAGGTTGAAGTACCCAGTACCTTTGCCAGCAATAGGCTCAGTGCCTGTCAACGGCGTTATTGTACGACAAAAAGGGAGTTAATGGCGATAGTCGTATACACTAAAAAATGGCGTCATTATTTTTGGGATTCTGAATTCCAGATCCGTACTGACCATCATTCATTAAAATGGTTCCTAAATTTTAAAGAGGCTGAGGGTATGATAGGACGTTGGTTGGCGTGGTTGTCTGAATTTGGCCTCACCAACACGCAAATTACTTATCGACCCGGCTCTCAACATATTAACGCTGACGCGCTTAGTCGCATTCCTATACGTCGTTGTGGCATACCGGAATGTGACGATTGTGGGGTTCATACAGCGGTGGTTGCATCCTTACGTCAGACTCCTGATGAGGAAAATAGCTTCCATTTCTGGACACAAAATGAATTGCGTCAGGCTCAGGCAGCAGATGTGACATGCTCCACCGTTATTTCTTTGTTAAATGCGCACACGGTGAGACCTCCTAAGGATCTCGTAAGAGCGGAGAATACAGAAACTATTAAATTGTTAAACCAATGGAAACAGTTAACTGTAGTGAATGGGGTGTTATGCAGGAATGCGCTCGACCCCCATTCTCTCATAACTCATCAACAACTCGTTATACCTTTCCCCTTACGAGAGGACATATTAATATTCTGCCACAGCCATCCCACCGCTGCGCATTTTGGAAGGGAGGGAACCCTAGACAAAATACGCACGCGATATTACTGGCCAGGCATGAATTCGCGTGTGCGCGATTGGGTTAAATCCTGCCCGAGATGCGCACTCATTAAACCAGGGCTGGGAATGGCTAAAATGCCGTTACAGCAACAAATGACAGGCCAACGTTGGGGGCGCCTATCCTGTGACTTCGTCTCAGGATTTAAGCGCACTAACCGGGATAATTTGGTGATGTTGGTAGTACAGGACCACTTTACAAAATATGTACAAGTCTACCCATTATGTAACCAAACGGCGGCAGTGGCCGCGCAAGCATTGGTGGATAATTGGATACTGATTTTCGGGGCTCCCCTTATATTACACTCAGATCAGGGCAGGGAGTTCGAGTCGGAATTATTCCAGACTATGCTCAAACTGATAGGCTGCTATAAAACCCGCACGAACCCTTACTGTCCCAGATCCAATGGTTTAGTTGAACGATTTAATCGGACCTTAATTTCTGCTCTGGCCTGCATGGTCAATGAAGAGCAGAGCGATTGGGATTTACATGCTAAGTATGTAGCACACGCATATAATTGCACAATACACGCCGCTACCGGGGTTACTCCCAATACGCTAGTGTTTGGGGAAGAATTGCGCCTACCATGTGATTTGCAATTCGGAGTGTTAGACAAACATTCAGACGATGCTTGCACACCGGCTTTCGTCCGATGGTTGGAATGTTGTTTCCACAATGCGTATGGCAGGGTGCGTAATAGCACAGAGAAAAGTATTCAAAGAAATAAAAATTCTTATGGGAATGCGGACTTCCCACGGTTTGCAGTGGGTGACTTGGTGTTAAGATACCATGCCCCCACGGCACACATTAAACTCGCACCAAACTGGGACGGGCCCTGGAAGATTACTGAGGTCATATCCGATACGACGGTTATAATTAAGACGGCATTATCAGCCGCTCGTAAATCAAATACAGGGCGTTTGAAATTGTACACCGGGCGGATTCCGTCAGATAGCCAAGACGGCGATAAATTAATTAACGCCGAGTCGGCGCGGAAACCCGATACGGCGCAATCTCAGGAGAAGACACAGCTGTTGGTTCCCACCACCCGCGGTGAAACAAGCGCCGGGTCGAGCGACCGTTAACATTTATTAGGCAGAAGTCGGGGTGAGAGGCGATCAAATTACAAAGGACATCGGTTTATGTTATATTTTATATACCGGTCTATGCCATAATTATGAAGGAGGGTAAGAAAATCGCCGCCCTCCCATGACTTTTACTTACGATACCTCTTTAAGTTATACGACCCCTTTTATAAGGCTCATTAACTTACTTGTGAGACAATTCCGTACTACTGGGGGACTGGGGAAGCAAAATTAGATATTGCATATCATCAGCCCCCATGAAACACCAACAGTAAAATGCGTACATTGATAAGGATTTAGCCTACCTATCGATGGTGCAACTATGGTATAGCCCAACATAAAAATGCGTACACATACACCATAAGAACACCAACAGTAAAATGAGTACATCTATTAGAATTACCGAATATGTACATCCAACCTTAAAAAGAACTGTACATACACAACATAACAACGACAATGAATGGTAATTGTACAAAATTTATTTAAAATTAAAAAAAAAAAAAATATATATATTTATTTAAAGTTAAAAACAATTTTTTTTTAATTAAATTAAATTACAGGGTTTCCTGGTGGGCGGCCCGCACGCAAGAGGCGATGCAGCGGGCCCACCTCTTCTTGGTGCCGCCCGTCGCGTGCACGCCGTCCACCAGCCTCTCATAATGGGTGGCCCCCCGTGAAGTGATGGTGGCGGCGAGATCGGGGGTTGGCTGACCGGCCTCTGCATTTAGCCGCCGGAGAATGTCATTGTATAACATCAACGCGCGGTCGATGGTCTCCTGCGGAGAGTAAAATATCATCATATAACTAAATTTCAGGGAATACATCGGTAATACCATCAGCATTATCGTGCTAGATAAACTATTACGTATCAGGGTTTCCTTTCCCATCAGGATTCAACACGGCAATCTAAGATGATTAGCTTAGTTAAAGTCGTACTTAAAAAGAGTTCCCTTTCCATCACGATAAACTGCAGCCTCACCTGATCCGCGTGAGGGCGGGGATGCGCCCGATGGTACGCCGCGTATTGGGTCGCCGTCCACCTTCGCCGTGCCGGGTGATTGGCGTCGGCCAGATTGACCGAGGGGATGGTCGCCACGCTCACCCTTCCCGTGTAAACGGTCCGAAGGAGGACGAGTGAGTCCTCCCTCCGCACCCCCAGTCCACCGAGGATCTCCATTGCGAACGGCGACCGCGCCGTTGTCGTTCGGGTACGTCGGTCCCGGGACGTGACGTCGCAAATCCCGGCGGCCAGGACCACGTAATCCGGTCGAAATTCCCTGAAAAGATATACGACCCTTAAATTTGCGCGCTATCACATTTTTTTCTTACAGGTTGTACAGTTGAGTGAATTGCGTGTGTAGACAAGCTTTGATAAAAGTAAATGTAAACATTGCGTTCTGACCAGCGATATTTTTTTTTTTGAAGGGTTTCGCCCAACTACACGTACCTTATCCCTGGCAGTGACAGCCGCATAGCTTCACCATATCCCTTTCCAGGGTGGGTGAAGACTCTGATATTCTGCTCCTCCACGAGCCGATCAAGATGGTGTTGGAGTCCCGACCCCCGTGAGTCGCAGATTACTGCGACGCGCATTTTTTTCTTGTTTTTTTTGTTACTGGAGGTGAAAGAGATTGCTTCGTAGGTTGGCCGTGTCGTCGTGGCAATGGCAGCAGTTACACTGTGCCCAAGCCAACGCGCCCGTGCACCCAGTCTCTGCAATAGTCAGCTGGTACCAGTGCCGCGGTACGTCGTAACCCTTACGTTTATTATATTGTATTTATTTCCATAGGGGAATGAGTATACAGCATTTAGCAGATTGAGGAAGACGGGAGAAAATAAATACTGGAAGCCATTTCTGTCAGTTCAGGAAATTTTATTGTAAAGTCCAGCACGCTATTTGCGCACGGCGCATTGGTATATAGTGATGGGGACATACCCGTTTTGCGCAAAGTTCAGGGTGGCGTATAAATCCCCCAGAACTGTCTCAGGGGACTATCTGAGTGTGACGTCATGGTACGGTGTTTACTATGACGAACATTCCAAAATATAAATATAACTAGCAGGAATTTGCGTGATAAAATAAATAAATAAACGGAGTATTGCATTACATACACTATACGTGTACTATCTTAGTACGAAAATAATCGCTCCACTAGCGATAGAGGTGATACGGGAATGTAAACAAGCCCGGCGTAAACAGCGGGTGATAAAAACAACCCGTAAATAAAAAGATATTATTTACGTATCAACATTATATCCTAACAGATTAAAATAGATATACGGTTGATATGTACTCAAGGTAATCTGGGTTTCAGCTCCCCAACACCCTTATTCGTACTATGATCAACCGGATTAATTCTACACAAAACTGACCCCGTGTTGGTGACATTACGAACGGGTCGAGTTGTTGACACCCATTCGGCTACGTAAAAATTATATAAATAAACCCTTATCGATTAAATTCGTATTACATTGGTCGGAAAAAAAATAAAATTAAAAAAGTTCGTAAAATGCGCTGACTAACGATTAGAGCCCCTAATCGCCCATTTTATAAATTGTAAACAAGGTATTAGGGTAAATGTCAGCACAATACACGACTTTGGTAGATCGAATGAATTCGTTCTAAGGTGGGTGAGCCTGGTGCAGGCGACCCCGTTGCCATGGAAAACCAAGGCCCTCCGTGACCTAATTTGCGCGCGAACTGGGTCAACGCGGAGTTTCCCGCCTAAACGCGAGCCTGCCATTGGTTGACGGCTAGCAGGAACGCGCTGCCGCGCACTTGCGGCTAGCAAGGCCGTTCAGAACTTCAGTCTTCACTCAGCTTACACTGGGTGCAGACTCCACAAAAGCTTCTTGCGAACTCGTCGGGTTTTTTGCCGGTCTATTTTCTAATAGGCCGGGTACTCTCCTGCTGGGCAGCTACCTAGTGAGGGGGATCACGAGTAAGCGTTTTGTTTATTGTCTTGTCGGTTAAACAAGCAAGAGAAAAGGTACGTAAATAGCCACTGGTCTGGTAATCGGTCGGGGAGCAGGCCTGGTCGCGCAAGCGATCAGGCATGGAATCGGCCACCTCCGCCTAGGTTCGGGTAAGGGTCCCGACCAAAACCCTCTAACGTGCAACGTGTTGCATCAGGACACCGGTAAGATATCGGTGTTTACAGTTTGCGACTGGAATCTCCTCACACCTGAGGTGAGACTGGCCCAAGGCCTATCATTGGTGATAGGCAATGCTTCCGCGGAAGCTTCCTGTAGTCAGTCTGGGCCCACCTCGTGGGCTGACAGCGAGACAACCGCCCCTCACGTCAGCCCCATGGTGACTGAGGAGGAATTTACTTTGGTCACCAATCGGCGCCTGAAGGATCATGATCAAGAAGATGAGCCTACCCCCTCATCTTCAGGTAAGTCGTCTAATGTTCGACTTTCTAAAGCAGAGGCAGTGAGACGTTCACCACGAAAACGGTCGTCGGAACGTGTAGCTGCGCGAAACCCTTCCGCACGGGAGGCGGAAGGAAAAATTCCTGCCACAACATCAAAAGCTGTGACAAGGGATTACGTGTCAGATGAGGAGGATACACCACCTGCTGACCCAACTTTGGACCCACTTTACGGTACGATGGCGCTTCGTCTCGACCGGCTGGAGAAGGGTGAGTTACAATGGGATAGCGATATCCCAGTTGCTACTATTCCTGAGAGGTATCCCCACTTAGTAAATTGCGGTTACAATAAACGCACTCTTGGTTCTGTCCCTATAAGGAAGGCAGCTGAATTGGGTATGTTGCAGGAATCTGTACTGGGGGAGAGATATTTCGACCCCCCACGCCCAAACCGGCCATTAGCTATGTATATGTTGCCCCCAACACCTACTGGCCGATGCAAATTGCGCCTCCCCCCGGTCCAACGGGAAAATGGGGAGGATTCAGATGTAGAGGACTGGGTAGATGATCATCAATCCGGCCTTCAGCCCTATGTGCAGCGTATCCACAGTATCATCACTGCGGTGCGTGGCTTAGCTAAGTCGCCTTATCGGCCACAAGATATTAGCCACTTGAAATTTGTTAGGCATACTTTCCGCCCAAAAGACAAGTGTCTGTTCTGTAAGTATTTCCTGGAACGCGCAAACGCAATACCAGAAAACTTGAAACACCCTAACCGCCGCTATAGGCGTTGGGATGTATTGGCTCGTCACATTTGTGAAGAGCATTTGTATACTGTGCCGAGATGGTCGTGCGACGACCACCGTTCCGCAGCGTGCCCGTTCACTAAATCGACAGGTAAACCCTTCTCGACTCACCGAAGGGGTCTCATGTTACGCCATTTAATGTCGTACGGCATTTGCGCCAAGTCGGGTCACAAGCGCCCGCAGTCCACCATAAGGAAATTGGCGCGTGTAGCTCAAGATCCGTCCTTGTCGGACAACTGTAGGTATACCTTCATTCCGGAGTTTAATGCCGAGCGCGGCCGCCAAATTCTCGCCGAGACTTTGCGGTTACCGATATCTGCGCACACTGTAGCAGTGTGCATATACGGAGGCGTCACCTTAGGCGAAAAAGCTTATTTTTCCGCAGGCAGACGCCGTCTTAAAGAGAAGTTAGATAGAGAGGACGGTATCGTTACCCGTCCTACCACGTCCGGGGGCCGCGGCCACAGGTCCCGCCGAGGCCGTCCCCAGCCCCCACAACCCCGCCCCTTTAGAGCGGATAAAGTCGAGTCAGGTATTTCTTATGCCTCAGCGGTGGTGGATCCTCCCACAGAGGACCCGCCTCTCGAACGGACCGCGGCGCAAATCGCGCGCGGCGAGGAACTGCAACAGTTTGGGGAGAAGGAAAGTGCGCGCTTGGCCGCCCTTCGACCTAAGCCCGCAGCAGCCCCTTCCCCGATACCGGCGCCCACCCAACCTGCGAAACGCAAGGGCACTAAACCTTTGGATCCTACACTGCCGACAGTGGGACCCATTTCCGCCTCGCTTCGTCGCGACTTAAAGCGACGAGCTTCCGAGATGGCCACCGCGGCTTCAACCGACGCGCAGCCATCCACTAGTGCAGACGCTCCATTCCAGCCGGATTTATCCCCGGCTGCAAAGAAGCGCCTTATAGAGCGTTATAATTGCTTACCGCCTTCCGTCCATGAGGTCCTCGCGCGGGACTCCGGCCCGGAGTCAATTGAGACAATGGACTTTTTCATGAATATGGTAAGTTCTATGTCCACTTTCTGGGTAAATCGTCTGGACGCAGTCAAAGTGACTTGCGCGCAGACGATGTGGGAAACTTCTCAAAAGGAGATTGAAAATACTAAAGCAGAGGCGAAAGCCCAAGTCAAGGCGGCCGACGATCGTTACCGTTTTATGATGGATCATTATGATCGACAGCTCCACCAATGGGAGGAGATGAACATGAAGTTCAACTTCAGGTTCGGCGTATCCGCCCTGCAGTGGGACGGCTCTTTTGAGACGTTGGATTTTTCCGGCGTCCCACAGTCCGTCCTCCGACCGTACTTCACTGGCAGTACGGAAACCGCGCAGGTCTCTGCTTCTGGAGACCATTCAGCGAATGTGGCAGAGGAGTCTACTTCCTCTGCTGCGCCAGCTGCTCAATTAAATTGGATCCCGGGGAGCGCCACAGTCAAGCCCTTGGGACCCTACGTTCCGCGTACACTAAACGCGCCCCCCATGGTTTCCCATAAGGGGAAAACCGACAAGCCTAAGGGGAGATCAGCCGTGGCAAGCCCAGATTTGCTGCCGCCTACCCTGAGTCCACACCCATCTATGAGTGTGGATATTGTACCGTCCCCGCCTTTACGTGAGGAAATTGTACCGCTTCCACCCGCGAGGGCGGAAATCGTGCCGCTTCCACCTATGATGGCGGAAGTCGTGGCCCCACCGCCACGTTCACCTCCGAGGGATCCCATTGTATCCCCCGTTAATGTCGAGTCGTCGCTGAGTAGTTTTGCAGAATGCTGCAAAGTTTTTAACGATCAGACCGCACGTGACTGCGCGCATTTGGCGCCGGCTTCACGTATCACGACGCCGTTGTTAGCACCAGAGCACGACGACCTCGAACAGTTATCACCGTTCACCTTACCGGTAACTCCTGGAGGGCCCGCCCCCCTCAGCGAAACTCCGCTGATTTTTACCTCCGACGAGGAGGGAGAGTATTCGGATGCGATCTCCGATATAACAGTATGTTCGGTAAATATGGATACCGACGAAATCCCGGAACCAAGGGCCGGATCACCGCCTGCCTGCGAGCCCCACTCAACCGAGCTCCAGGAAGAGCTTCCTGTCGATTAAGGGGAAAGTAATCCCCAGCGTGAATAGGCTAGGCCTATAATTAATAATGTATTTTATTATAATACATAACAGTAAAATATTGAGATCACCTACAATATTCAAACGCGTAATCAAATATGTGTACAGTAAAGAGGCTTAGCCTATAGTCGGCACGTGCTCCACTTAAATAAAGTACTTTAACGATAAATATTGCTACTCCTAATACAATATATAAATGCGTACCAGCTATGCATAATGTACTAAGGCTCAGCCTAGAATTTCGCATAATTAACATCAAATAATCAATTTTCAAAATTAGGGACGGGTTTAAACATATTAACATAATTATTCCATATTCTACATTCTAATAAGTCTGATCCTCTGCTAAACCATAACTTGTGTATTAATATTCTCTCTTTTCCTTTAACTTCCATACGCATAATTTCACAATACTACACTGCCCCGGGAGCCGCGACAACCACCAGGCGTCGTGCGCGGGTTTCGCGGGGGGGAAACCAGGCGCATTCCAGGACCACGCCCCCATTCACCAAGGCGCGGCACGCGTTGGACCTGGACGGCGCACCCTCGCGAACCCAGCCATCTTCATCTAGCGCTTCAGGGCACCACAATGGGTATCGTTTGGGGCACATATACATTCTGGAATTTCGGTTGGGGCGCAAAGGGTATTATCCATTATGTCATGTTAACACAATTACACTAAACTTTTCACACCCCGCTTATAAATATCCTATAATTAGGCAGCACAGAGGATCAGATTTAACTATTTTATAGTCCCTAAATTAATAAATAATTATATCCTTCCGTTAACGTTAGTCATAAATTTTCTCTGAGGGCAGCAGCTGGTAGTAGAAAATTTAATCGTAACGGGCAGTTTATAAATTAACATTAAAATTGGGATCTTTTAAAAATATAACTTAATTAATAATATATCCATACCAAAAGGTAAAATAAAATAATTTAAAAAAAATTAAATTAAAAAAAATATATCTCTAGGCCAGGCGGCAATGAGGGATCATTATTATAAATACCATATTCCAAATTACTTATGTCGAGCAAATCGCTGTAATAACTACGTTCTAAATTACTCGCGAAATTAATTCCTTGGTTCCTTGAATAAAAAGTCAAGTAAAAATTTAACCAAAATAAAAAAAATAAAACATCCTGCCTCCTCACAGGAAACGTTCCCCAGGCCGGGAAGAGAAAGAATAATACCCCACTATTTCCAAATTTGCACACGTGCACCCAATTTAACTATTTCATCTGGATTAAAACAAAGCATGTAACACCTGCAGAATACATGCCATAATAATAAAATTATATATATATCCTTGTGCGGCCTGCTTTCGAAAAACACTTAGGTCCACACTAAATGTAAATAACCGAATGTAATATATTGTACATATGTGTAGACTTTGCATATTATCCAAGAAGTAACGGGTAGTACACACCGTCCCCATGGGACGCGAATTGCGCCCAAATTAATACGCATTTCGCGCACGAGGGTACCGTACTGGCGGTGATGCTGGAGTATGGTTCCCCATCACGGGGAAATATTAACAATTAGCATATAACCTTAATAAATTCCCTCTGAGGGCACCAGCTTGTGAGTTGCCATAGTGTAATATAACTTAGCCCTTTTTTTTATAGTATCTCTTCCAAATTGGCGTAAAAGTTCTCACTATATTCGATAAGGGTTTAAATACGTTTCAAAGTTTCAGAATAAACAAATACCTGTACTGCGGAACATACTCCTGCAATTGAAAATAATATTAGAGGAGATAACATAAATACGGGTAGACTTGTACGTATTTAGGAAAATGGTCCTGAATTCCAAGTTAGAGTGTCACATTTCTTAAAACGCAGTGTTTTCATACATATAATGGTAGTGCCTTGTGGCGAATACAAAACGCGTA
>JASIRB010000914.1:0-33754 GCA_030323885.1 Branchipolynoe longqiensis
TATAGGAGGTGAGCCGCGAGCCTGCTTAATACTAACAAATGTAGCGCTGTAGCCGGTCGCTCGGGACCGACGCTTCCGCGTATAACAATGAAATGTCGGAGGTGTCATGATCAAACTAATACACACACTGCTCTGTTTACCACACCGACCTATCTGGATCAAGCCCCACAAAAAGACTCCTGGGCGGACTTCTAGCGATGCGAACGTACTTGGGGGCCGTTGCTGCTGGCCGGAAAACTCTTCTTCTGTGTTATTTCGTAGCTTGAATACCAACTTTAACAAGAACTATAACATGGGATAACCCTAGCCGAAAATCCAAAGTTGGAACGTCGCTTATGTATATCCCATTCGGGGTGGAAAATATCTTCCGCGCAAAAGGGCGGAAGATATTTTGCGTTGACCATGACTTCGGAAGAATTTTTCTTCATTGCAAACTCATTGGGCTTTCGTGTTTTTGTTTTTATCCTATCGTAAAAAATTTATATTAAAGTTTAATATATAAATGATACTATTGTTATAAGTAATATTGTTATTAAAATTTGAAAATATTCAATTATTATTATGTGGGAAATACTTGTATTCCCTATACCCAGCTGATGCCCTCGGAGATAATTTATTACTAGAAATTAATAGCCTCTTATAATCGTGCGTAGTTCTGTACGCTTTTTGGCAACATTTGAATGAGGCGCGCATTTTACTTGCGCCATATAGAATTTTATATGAATAGCGTTATAATGTTTATATTGACAAACGCCCCTGCGCATTTTACTCGTGAATCACTTGTGACTAGATCGTGGGCTAGAAAAATGGGGAGAATCTTAAAAATGGAAGCGCAAGGAAATATTGAACTACCGACAAAATTTAAACACACCCCGCAACCATGTATTGAACTGGACGATTCATCATGAAGAGATTTATCGGTCCAGTTCTCGGCGAATTCTACAAGGCTACGGGTTGTCTTAATAATAAAATTACAGTGGAGGAAGCCCAGATACGATTAGACGATGCTGCATCTGCAATATAATGGGTTATTACCTATACATAGACCTGGCTGTACGATTACTCCTGAAGGGAACAAAACCCGCTGACAATGCTGAGTGCTTGGGGGTATTTCTTTCCTTATTTAGATTGTTCATTTTTAGAATATATGCTGCGTTAAAATGTGCGTGCTCAATGCGTACTCAACTCTGGCCAAAATCATAGGTGGATTTACAGTTGATAGCGCTACAACAATAGTATGTGCCTATCACATAGCGTAGCATCTGGCAAGACGAAGATGGGAGGGCGCATTACTGGCGACCGGCGGGCCCCGTATATATAAAATACTCCCGACCGGGTCTTACTATTTGGGCACCGTACAGTTAGATTGTACTCCCGACCGTAAAGTCAAATGTGGGCACCGTAAGTCGTGGTACTCCCGATGGGAAAACCCATGTGGGCTCCGCATAATTAAATACTCCCGGCGCATTTTCCCAATTGGGGCACCGCACCACGCTTACTCCCTACCAGGTAATGGGATTGCCACTCGCAACCAGTTTTAATCCAACAAATAACCAGCAAAACTGCGTGCCTTATGCAGAGAGCAGGCTGTAGGCCATAGTCCTCAGGACTCCAAGGGCATTTATGAGCCGCGCAAACAAATGCGGGCACTGTATCTTCGAGCGCGCGATTTGCGTCTGCTCGGTCAATACGTATCTAGGTTTACACAGTTATTATTATTTATTTTTTTATTTTTTTAGTGAGCGATGCCAGCTATTGATGTATCAGCTATGGCATATGCCCGAATGAAAAAGGTTACCGAATGACAACGGTAATGTTGGACCACCACCAGATTTAATAAATAAACAGCAAAACTGCGTGCCTTATGCAGAGAGCAGGCTGTAGGCCGTAGTCCCTAGGACTTAAGGGGCGTTCCTGAGCCGCGCAATTAGCTGCGAGCACTACAGCTGCGAGTGCGCAATTTGCGTCTACTCGGTTGATTTCTACATAAGTATACCAGTTACTTTTAACAAGGTGAGCCATGCCAGCTATTGATGTTTCAGCTATGGCATAGGCCTAAATGACAATCCGACAGCCAGACTAAGTATGCAGGGCATTATGGGCAATCGCCCGACAAGGTTGACATCACGGCGGCGCACGCGCGCGTTTAAGGAATCGCTCGTCGTGCGCGCGATATGCGTTGACGGTGTTTTTATTTGCTATTCTAACTAAGTTTATTTCGACGTCTCCAGAAATGCGCATCGGCACATGACCGTACGCGTTTTGTATTCGCCACAAGGCACTACCGTTATATGTATGAAAATACTGAGTTTTAAGAAATGTGACACTCTAACTTGGAATTCAGGACCATTTTCCTAAATACGTACAAGTCTACCCGTATTTATGTTATCTCCTCTAATATTATTTTCAACTGCAGGAGTATGTTCCGCAGTACAGGTATTTGTTTATTCTGAAACTTTGAAACGTATTTAAACCCTTATTGAATATAGTGAGAACTTTTACGCCAATTTGGAAGAGATACTATAAAAAAAAAGGCTAAATTATATTACACTATGGCAACTCACAAGCTGGTGCCCTCAGAGGGAATTTATTAAGGTTATATGCTAATTGTTAATATTTCCCCGTGATGGGGAACCATACTCCAGCATCACCGCCAGTACGGTACCCTCGTGCGCGAAATGCGTATTAATTTGGGCGCAATTCGCGTCCCATGGGGACGGTGTGTACTACCCGTTACTTCTTGGATAATATGCAAAATCTACACATATGTACAATATATTACAATCGGTTATTTACATTTAGTGTGGACCTAAGTGTTTTCCGAAAGCAGGCCGCACAAGGATATATATATAATTTTATTATTATGGCATGTATTCTGCAGGTGTTACATGCCTTGTTTTAATTTCGATGAAATAGTTAAATTGGCTGCACGTGTGCAAATTTGGAAATAGTGTGGTATTATTCTTTCTCTTCCCGGCCTGGGGAACGTTTCCTGTGAGGAGGCAGGATGTTTTATTTTTTTTATTTTGGTTAAATTTTTACTTGACTTTTTATTCAAGGAACCAAGGAATTAATTTCGCGAGTAATTTAGAACGTAGTTATTACAGCGATTTGCTCGACATAAGTAATTTGGAATATGGTATTTATAATAATGATCCCTCATTTCCGCCTGGCCTAGAGATATATTTTTTTTAATTTTATTTTTTTAAATTATTTTATTTTACCTTTTGGTATGGATATATTATTAATTAAGTTATATTTTTAAAAGATCCCAATTTTAATGTTAATTTATAAACTGCCCGTTACGATTAAATTTTCTACTACAAGCTGCTGCCCTCAGAGAAAATTTATGACTAACGTTAACGGAAGGATATAATTATTAATTAATTTAGGGACTATAAAATAGTTAAATCTGATCCTCTGTGCTGCCTAATTATAGGATATTTATAAGCGGGGTGTGAAAAGTTTAGTGTAATTGTGTTAACATGACATAATGGATAATACCCTTTGCGCCCCAACTGAAATCCCAGAATGTATATGTGCCCCAAACGATACCCATTGTGGTGCCCTGAAGCGTGAGATGAAGATGGCTGGGTTCGCGAGGGTGCGCCGTCCAGGTCCAACGCGTGCCGCGCCTTGGTGAATGGGGGCGTGGTCCTGGAATGCGCCTGGTTTCCCCCCCCGCGAAACCCGCGCACGACGCCTGGTGGTTGTCGCGGCTCCCGGGGCAGTGTAGTATTGTGAAATTATGCGTATGGAAGTTAAAGGAAAAGAGAGAATATTAATACACAAGTTATGGTTTAGCAGAGGATCAGACCTATTAGAATGTAGAATATGGAATAATTATGTTCATATGTTTAAACCCGTCCCTAATTTTGAAAATTGATTATTTGATGTTAATTATGCGAAATTCTAGGCTGAGCCTTAGTACATTATGCATAGCTGGTACGCATTTATATATTGTATTAGGAGTAGCAATATTTATCGTTAACGTACTTTATTTAAGTGGAGCACGTGCCGACTATAGGCTAAGCCTCTGTACTGTACACATATTTGATTACGCGTTTGAATATTGTAGGTGATCTTAATATTTTACTGTTATGTATTATAATAAAATACATTATTAATTATAGGCCTAGCCTATTCACGCTGGGGATTATTTTCCCCTTAATCGACAGTAAGCTCTTCCTGGAGCTCGGGTGAGTGGGGCTCGCAGGCAGGCGGTGATCCGGCCCTTGGTTCCGGGATTTCGTCGGTATCCATATTTACCGAACATACTGTTATATCGGAGATCGCATCCGAATACTCTCCCTCCTCGTCGGAGGTAAAAATCAGCGGAGTTTCGCTGAGGGGTGCGGGCCCTCCAGGAGTTACCGGTAAGGTGAACGGTGATAACTGTTTGAGGTCGTCGTGCTCTGGTGCTAACAACGGCGTCGTGATACGTGAAGCCGGCGCCAAATGCGCGCAGTCACGTGCGGTCTGATCGTTAAAAACTTTGCAGGATTCTGCAAAACTACTCAGCGACGACTCGACATTAACGGGGGATACAATGGGATCCCTCGGAGGTGAACGTGGCGGTGGGGCCACGACTTCCGCCATAATAGGTGGAAGCGGCACGATTTCCGCCCTCGCGGGTGGAAGCGGTACGATTTCCTCACGTAAAGGCGGTGACTGTACAATATCCACACTCATAGATGGGTGTGGACTCAGGGTAGGCGGCAGCAAATTTGGGCTTGCCACGGCTGATCTCCCCTTAGGCTTGTCGGTTTTCCCCTTTAGGGAAACCATGGGGGGCGCAATTTGCGTACGCGCAACGTAGGGTCCCAAGGGTTTGACTGTGGCGCTCCCCGGGATCCAGCTAACTGGAGCAGCTGGCGCAGCAGAGGAAGTAGATTCCTCTGCCACATTCGCTGTATGGTCACCTGAAGCAGAGACCTGCGCGGTTTCCGTACTGCCAGTGAAGTACGGTCGGAGGACGGACTGTGGGACGCCGGAAAAATCCAACGTCTCAAAAGAGCCGTCCCACTGCAGGGCGGATACGCCGAACCTGAAGTTGAACTTCATGTTCATCTCCTCCCATTGGTGGAGCTGTCGATCATAATGATCCATCATAAAACGGTAACGATCGTCGGCCGCCTTGACTTGGGCTTTCGCCTCTGCTTTAGTATCCTCAATCTCCTTTTGAGAAGTTTCCCACATCGTCTGCGCGCAAGTCACTTTGACTGCGTCCAGACGATTTACCCAGAAAGTGGACATAGAACTTACCATATTCATAAAAAAGTCCATTGTCTCAATTGACTCCGGGCCGGAGTCCCGCGCGAGGACCTCATGGACGGAAGGCGGTAAGCAATTATAACGCTCTATAAGGCGCTTCTTTGCAGCCGGTGATAAATCCGGCTGGAATGGAGCGTCTGCACTAGTGGATGGCTGCGCGTCGGTTGAAGCCGCGGTGGCCATCTCGGAAGCTCGTCGTTTTAAGTCGCGACGGAGCGAGGCGGGAATGGATCCCACTGTGGGCAGTGAAGGATCCAGGGGTTTGGCGCCCTTGCGTTTCGTCGATTGGACGGGCGCCGGTACCGCGGTAGGAGCCGCCGCAGGTTTGGGGCGAAGGGCAGCCAAGCGTGCGCTTTCCTTCTCTCCAAACTGTTGCAGCTCCTCGCCGCGCGCGATTTGCGCCGCGGTCCGTTCGAGAGGCGGGTCCTCTGTGGGAGGATCCACCACCGCTGAGGCATAAGAAATACCTGACTCGACTTTATCCGCTCTAAAGGGGCGGGGTTGTGGGGGCTGGGGCCGGCCTCGGCGGGACCTGTGGCCGCGGCCCCCGGACGTGGTAGGACGGGTAACGATACCGTCCTCTCTATCTAACTTCTCTTTAAGACGGCGTCTGCCTGCGGAAAAATAAGCTTTTTCGCCTAAGGTGACGCCTCCGTATATGCACACTGCTACAGTGTGCGCAGATATCGGTAACCGCAAAGTCTCGGCGAGAATTTGGCGGCCGCGCTCGGCATTAAACTCCGGAATGAAGGTATACCTACAGTTATCCGACAAGGACGGATCTTGAGCTACACGCGCCAATTTTCTTATGGTGGACTGCGGGCGCTTGTGACCCGACTTGGCGCAAATGCCGTACGACATTAAATGGCGTAACATGAGACCCCTTCGGTGAGTCGAGAAGGGCTTACCCGTCGATTTAGTGAAGGGGCACGCTGCGGAACGGTGGTCGTCGCACGACCATCTCGGCACAGTATACAAATGCTCTTCACAAATGTGACGAGCCAATACATCCCAACGCCTATAGCGGCGGTTAGGGTGTTTCAAGTTTTCTGGGATAGCGCTGGGGCGTTCCAGGAAGTATTTACAAAATAGACACTTGTCTTTTGGGCGAAAAGTATGCCTAACAAATTTCAAGTGCGCAATATCTTGCGGCCGATAAGGCGACTTAGCTAGACCACGCACCTCAGTGATGACACTGTGGATACGCTGTACATAGGGCTGAAGGCCGGATTGATGATCATCTACCCAGTCCTCTACATCTGAATCCTCCCCATTTTCCCGTTGGACAGGGGGGAGGCGCAATTTGCATCGGCCAGTAGGTGTTGGGGGCAACATATACATGGCTAATGTACGGTTCGGGCGTGGGGGGTCGAAATATCTCTCCCGCAGTATAGATTACTGCAACATACCCAATTCAGCTGCCTTCCTTATAGGGACAGAACCAAGAGTGCGGTTATTGTAACCGCAATTCACTAAGTGGGGATACCTCTCAGGAATAGTAGCAACTGGGATATCGCTATCCCATTGTAACTCACCCTTCTCCAGCCGGTCGAGACGAAGTGCCATCGTACCGTAAAGTGGGTCCAAAGTTGGGTCAGTAGGTGGTGTATCCTCCTCATCTGACACGTAATCCCTTGTCACAGCTTTTGATGTTGTGGCAGGAATTTTTCCTTCCGCCTCCCGTGCGGAAGGGTTTCGCGCAGCTACACGTTCCGACGACCGTTTTCGTGGTGAACGTCTCACTGCCTCTGCTTTAGAAAGTCGAACATTAGACGACTTACCTGAAGATGAGGGGGTAGGCTCATCTTCTTGATCATGATCCTTCGGGCGCCGATTGGTGACCAAAGTAAATTCCACCTCAGTCACCATGGGGCTGACGTGAGGGGCGGTTGTCTCGCTGTCAGCCCACGAGGTGGGCCCAGACTGACTACAGGAAGCTTCCGCGGAAGCATTGCCTATCACCAATGATAGGCCTTGGGCCAGTCTCACCTCAGGTGTGAGGAGATTCCAGTCGCAAACTGTAAACACCGATATCTTACCGGTGTCCTGATGCAACACGTTGCACGTTAGAGGGTTTTGGTCGGGACCCTTACCCGAACCTCCCAAGGCGGAGGTGGCCGATTCCATGCCTGATCGCTTGCGCGACCAGGCCTGCTCCCCGACCGATTACCAGACCAGTGGCTATTTACGTACCTTTTTCTTGCTTGTTTAACCGACAAGACAATAAACAAAACGCTTACTCGTGATCCCCCTCACTAGGTAGCTGCCCACCAGGAGAGTACCCGGCCTATTAGAAAATAGACCGGCAAAAAACCCGACGAGTTCGCAAGAAGCTTTTGTGGAGTCTGCACCCAGTGTAAGCTGAGTGAAGACTGAAGTTCTGAACGGCCTTGCTAGCCGCAAGTGCGCGGCAGCGCGTTCCTGCTAGCCGTCAACCAATGGCAGGCTCGCGTTTAGGCGGGAAACTCCGCGTTGACCCGGTTCGCGCGCAAATTAGGTCACGGATGGCCTTGGTTTTCCATGGCAACGGGGTCGCCTGCACCAGGCTCACCCACCTTAGAACGAATTCATTCGATCTACCAAAGTCGTGTATTGTGCTGACATTTACCCTAATACCTTGTTTACAATTTATAAAATGGGCGATTAGGGGCTCTAATCGTTAGTCAGCGCATTTTACGAACTTTTTTAATTTTTTTTTTTTTTCCCGACCAATGTAATACGAATTTAATCGATAAGGGTTTATTTATATAATTTTTACGTAGCCGAATGGGTGTCAACAACTCGACCCGTTCGTAATGTCACCAACACGGGGTCAGTTTTGTGTAGAATTAATCCGGTTGATCATAGTACGAATAAGGGTGTTGGGGAGCTGAAACCCAGATTACCTTGAGTACATATCAACCGTATATCTATTTTAATCTGTTAAGATATAATGTTGATACGTAGATAATATCTTTTTATTTACGGGTTGTTTTTATCACCCGCTGTTTACGCCGGCTTGTTTACATTCCCGTATCACCTCTATCGCTAGTGGAGCGATTATTTTCGTACTAAGATAGTACACGTATAGTGTATGTAATGCAATACTCCGTTTATTTATTTATTTTATCACGCAAATGCCTGCTAGTTAAATTTATATTTTGGAATGTTCGTCATAGTAAACACCGTACCATGACGTCACACTCATATAGTCCCCTGAGACAGTTCTGGGGGATTTATACGCCACCCTGAACTTTGCGCAAAACGGGTATGTCCCCATCACTATATACCAATGCGCCGTGCGCAAATAGCGTGCTGGACTTTACAATAAAATTTCCTGAACTGACAGAAATGGCTTCCAGTATTTATTTTCTCCCGTCTTCCTCAATCTGCTAAATGCTGTATACTCATTCCCCTATGGAAATAAATACAATATAATAAACGTAAAGGTTACGACGTACCGCGGCACTGGTACCAGTTGACTATTGCAGAGACTGGGTGCACGGGCGCGTTGGCTTGGGCACAGTGTAACTGCTGCCATTGCCACGACGACACGGCCAACCTACGAAGCAATCTCTTTCACCTCCAGTAACAAAAAAAAACAAGAAAAAAATGCGCGTCGCAGTAATCTGCGACTCACGGGGGTCGGGACTCCAACACCATCTTGATCGGCTCGTGGAGGAGCAGAATATCAGAGTCTTCACCCACCCTGGAAAGGGATATGGTGAAGCTATGCGGCTGTCACTGCCAGGGATAAGGTACGTGTAGTTGGGCGAAAACCTTCCAAAAAAATATCGCTGGTCAGAACGCAATGTTTACATTTACTTTTATCAAAGCTTGTCTACACACGCAATTCACTCAACTGTACAACCTGTAAGAAAAAAAATGTGATAGCGCGCAAATTTAAGGGTCGTATATCTTTTCAGGGAATTTCGACCGGATTACGTGGTCCTGGCCGCCGGGATTTGCGACGTCACGTCCCGGGACCGACGTACCCGAACGACAACGGCGCGGTCGCCGTTCGCAATGGAGATCCTCGGTGGACTGGGGGTGCGGAGGGAGGAATCACTCGTCCTCCTTCGGACCGTTTACACGGGAAGGGTGAGCGTGGCGACCATCCCCTCAGTCAATCTGGCCGACGCCAATCACCCGGCACGGCGAAGGTGGACGGCGACCCAATACGCGGCGTACCATCGGGCGCATCCCCGCCCTCACGCGGATCAGGTGAGGCTGCAGTTTATCGTGATGGAAAGGGAACCCTTTTTAAGTACGACTTTAACTAAGCTAATCATCTTAGATTGCCGTGTTGAATCCTGATGGGAAAGGAAACCCTGATACGTAATAGTTTATCTAGCACGATAATGCTGATGGTATTACCGATGTATTCCCTGAAATTTAGTTATATGATGATATTTTACTCTCCGCAGGAGACCATCGACCGCGCGTTGATGTTATATAATGACATTCTCCGGCGGCTAAATGCAGAGGCCGGTCAGCCAACCCCCGATCTCGCCGCCACCATCACTTCACGGGGGGCCACCCATTATGAGAGGCTGGTGGACGGCGTGCACGCGACGGGCGGCACCAAGAAGAGGTGGGCCCGCTGCATCGCCTCTTGCGTGCGGGCCGCCCACCAGGAAACCCTGTAATTTAATTTAATTAAAAAAATTTGTTTTTTTTTAACTTTAAATAAATATATATTTTTCTTTTTTTTTTAATTTTACATTTTGTGTTTTTTAACTTTAAATAAATATATATATTTTTTTTTTAATTTTAAATAAATTTTGTACAATTACCATTCATTGTCGTTGTTATGTTGTGTATGTACAGTTCTTTTTAAGGTTGGATGTACATATTCGGTAATTCTAATAGAGGTACTCATTTTACTGTTGGTGTTCTTATGGTGTATGTGTACGCATTTTTATGTTGGGCTATACCATAGTTGCACCATCGATAGGTAGCCTAAATCCTTATCAATGTACGCATTTCACTGTTGGTGTTTCATGGGGGCGGATGATATGTAATATCTAATTTTGCTTCCCCAGTCCCCCAGTAGTACGGAATTGTCTCCCAAGTAAGTTAATGAGCCTTATAAAAGGGGTCTTATAACTTAAAGGTGTATCGTAAGTAAAAGTCATGGGAGGGCGGCAATTTTCTTACCCTCCTTCATAATTATGGCATAGACCGGTATATAAAATATAACATAAACCGATGTCATTTGTAATTTGATCGCCTCTCACCCCGACTTCTGACTAATAAATGTTAACGGTCGCTCGACCCGGCGCTTGTTTCACCGCGGGTGGTGGGAACCAACAGCTGTGTCTTTTCCTGAGATTGCGCCGTATCGGGTTTCCGCGCCGACTCGGCGTTAATTAATTTATCGCCGTCTTGGCTATCTGACGGAATCCGCCCGGTGTACAATTTCAAACGCCCTGTATTTGATTTACGAGCGGCTGATAACGCCGTCTTAATTATAACCGTCGTATCAGATATGACCTCAGTAATCTTCCAAGGCCCGTCCCAGTTTGGTGCGAGTTTAATGTGTGCCGTGGGAGCATGGTATCTTAACACCAAGTCACCCACTGCAAATCGTGGGAAGTCAGCATTCCCATAAGAATTTTTATTTCTTTGAATACTTTTCTCTGTGCTATTACGCACCCTGCCATACGCATTGTGGAAACAACATTCCAACCATCGGACGAAAGCCGGTGTGCAAGCGTCGTCTGAATGTTTGTCTAACACTCCGAATTGCAAATCACATGGTAGGGTCAATTCTTCCCCAAACACCAACGTATTGGGAGTAACCCCGGTAGCGGCGTGTATTGTGCAATTATATGCGTGTGCAACGTACTTAGCATGTAAATCCCAATCGCTCTGATCTTCATTGACCATGCAGGCCAGAGCAGAAATTAACGTTCGATTAAATCGTTCAACTAAGCTATTGGATCTGGGACAGTAAGGGTTCGTGCGGGTTTTATAGCAGCCTATCAGTTTGAGCATAGTCTGGAATAATTCCGACTCGAACTCCCTGCCCTGATCTGAGTGTAATATAAGGGGAGCCCCGAAAATCAGTATCCAATTATCCACCCATGCTTGCGCGGCCACTGCCGCCGTTTGGTTACGTAATGGGTAGACTTGTACATATTTTGTAAAGTGGTCCTGTACTACCAACATCACCAAATTATCCCGGTTAGTGCGCTTAAATCCTGAGACGAAGTCACAGGACAGGCGCCCCCAACGTTGGCCTGTCATTTGTTGCTGCAACGGCATTTTAGCCATTCCCAGCCCTGGTTTAATGAGTGCGCATCTCGGGCAGGATTTAACCCAATCGCGCACACGCGAATTCATGCCTGGCCAGTAATATCGCGTGCGTATTTTGTCTAGGGTTCTCTCCCTTCCAAAATGCGCAGCGGTGGGATGGCTGTGGCAGAATATTAATATGTCCTCTCGTAAGAGGAAAGGTATAACGAGTTGTTGATGAGTTAGGAGAGAATGGGGGTCGAGCGCATTCCTGCATAACACCCCATTCACTACAGTTAACTGTTTCCATTGGTTTAACAATTTAATAGTTTCTGTATTCTCCGCTCTTACGAGATCCTTAGGAGGTCTCACCGTGTGCGCATTTAACAAAGAAATAACGGTGGAGCATGTCACATCTGCTTCCTGAGCATGACGCAATTCATTTTGCGTCCAGAAATGGAAGCTATTTTCCTCATCAGGAGTCAGGAGTAAGGATGCAACCACCGCTGTATGAGCCCCACAATCGTCACATTCCGGTATGCCACAACGACGTACAGGAATGCGACTAAGCGCGTCAGCGTTAATATGTTGAGAGCCGGGTCGATAAGTAATTTGCGTGTTGGTGAGGCCAAATTCAGACAACCACGCCAACCAACGTCCTATCATACCCCAGCCTCTTTAAAATTTAGTAACCATTTTAATGAATGATGGTCAGTACGGATCTGGAATTCAGAATCCCAAAAATAATGACGCCATTTTTTAGTGTATACGACTATCGCCATTAACTCCCTTTTTGTCGTACAATAACGCCGTTGACAGGCACTGAGCCTATTGCTGGCAAAGGTAATGGGTACTTCAACCTCGTCTTGCACCTGACTTAATGCGCCTGCTATGGCAAATGCGCTAGCGTCAGTGTCCAAGATAAATTGTCCACTAGGCCGGGGGTACCCTAGTACTGGTGTATCGGCGAAAAGCCGTTTCAGGTTAATGAACGCATTTTCCTGTGATATACCCCACGCAAATATTTGCGTGCCGACATTAGCCACATCCTGTATGGAAGCGACTACATCGGCAAAATGGGGAATGAAATCTCGATAATAAGAAGCAAATCCGAGCAAACTTTTTGTCTCTTTAGGAGACTTAGGCGCTGGCCAATTGGTTATAGCCTCAATCTTTTTAGGATCAGCTTTTATACCCTCACTAGACACAATTCTACCCAAATATTCAGTTTCCTTACGGAATAGATGACATTTGGACGGTTTAAATTTTAATTTAAATTTGCGAAGTCTTAGAAAAACTTCTCGTAAATGCGAACGACATGTGGAAACGGTGTCACCGAATATTATAATGTCGTCTAAGTATACCAAACAGTGAGTAAACAGTAGACCGTTTAACATTTCCGCCATCATTTTCTCAAAGGTGGCGGGAGCATTACATAGACCAAAGGGCATTACCTTCCACTCATATAGACCGATATGAGTTGTGAAAGCAGTTTTCTCCCGATCATCGTGTTGCATCGCGACTTGATGGTATCCAGATTGGAGATCCAAAGTGCAGAACCACTTATTTCCTCCCAGACTATCCAAGCTCTCGTCTATCCGCGGTAACGGGAACGCATTTTTCCGCGTCATAGCATTTAACTTGCGATAATCTATACAAAATCGCCACGTCCCATCCTTTTTGGTAACAAGGTGGACGGGCGAACTATAAGGACTTGTACTATCCGTAATGATCCCTGCCGCCAACATTTTGGCAACCTCGTCCTCCAGGGCTTGTTTCTTGGAGTCCATTAGCCTACGGTATGGTATCCTAAAGGGGGCGTTGTCACCGACATCGATATGGTGTTGGACGACATCTGTCCACCCCAGTTTAGCATCCGGTTTCGCGAATATATCGCAAAATTCGAAGAGGAATTCTGCGATTCTCTTTTTATCTTCCGCGTGCTCCAAATGCGTGGCCTCCGCCATGGATAGTATGAAGTCAGGAATTTGCGGCAGGCCCGCAAATTGCCTTCTGTCAACAGGAAAAACCGGTTCTGGGGATCGTCCAAATCCCTCCACGCCGCGTTCTCTTTTGAGTAAGTCGAACACCATGGCGGCCGTAGGACTATTGATGGAACCATGCGATCTGGCCTCAGAGGCGTTGCCAATGACCTGGCCTCGCCGCAAATGGACACAATCGTCTGTAGTGTTACACAGCGGTAACACAGCACCGTCTGCGCCACAAATTAACGAGGGAGCCGCTGTGACTCCCATACAACTGAGTACTTCAGGGTCGGGTTCAATTAAGCACTGACCCTTCCCTTCGATATGTCTGGTTGAAATTAATGCCGCCACCGTTTGGTGCGCATTTAATGTAACATCTTCTGCCAGGCACGCAAGACCGCAGTCTGTTCGTAGCTGACAGTGTGTGACCAAGTTATAAGGTTGCAGAATTTCCAGCAGCCCATTATGTGGCGAGAGACTGGCTTCGTAAAATGACATCCCATCGCTCCCCAGAATACCATCCTCTGGTATGTCCACTATCAATACAGATGAGTAAAATATCTGATTGGCGATACCCAGCGGGATATCTGTACAACCAAATTGTGGGATTACTAGTCCCGTTACACTTAAAGGCCTCACGTCGGAGACCAAGGTACGCGTATTCAGGTTGAGATTATCAAAGAATCCTTTTCCTATCACGGACATGGCCGCCCCGGTATCAATAAGGAAGAATCCATTGGATTCTCTAATGTTGATGGGGACATACCATCTTTTCCCATTCAGTGGGAAAATGTTCATGGCGAACTGGTCTCTTTCATCCACATTGTGTAGGTTTAGTCCAGTTCTCTCTAAAATATAGTCCATACACGGATCAGACTCAGGGCTGCGCGCATTTTGCGCGCACATTGATCGCATTCCAGCCAAGAAAACCTGGCGGACGCCGATAGTACATGTAGACGGTGTAGACACACTGTGCACATTGCACGCATCTGATGGGAGATTGTGCGCAAGGGGTTTAGCACAACTCTCAACAGATGCGCTGGGAAGATTTCCCCGTACAATAATAGCTGACAACACTTCCGGCGTTGCAGCTGGTACTAATTTAAAAAATCAGTATCGGCTAAGAACTCGGGAGATCCCGATTCATGGTGTACGGCCGCAACAGCGCTATGTTTAGGCGCGAATTGCTTGCCTGTGGGCGCAATTTGCTTGCTCCCATGCACGTTGTTAGTGACAGGGCGCGCGATTCGCGTATTATCGCGCGCATTATTTTTGCCGCTGGCTGCCTGTAGCCGGGCCAATAGTTCTGGTACATGGCGCGAATTATCGCACCCGTTACGGACTCCATCCACCATAGCCTGCTCTAAGGAACGAGGCTGTGACAAAGGACACTCATACGCCATGTGACCAAAGTCCCGGCAACTAAAACATTCAATCCTCCCGGAATTCCGAGAGCGATTCGGGCGGTTCGGTTGAAACGCCCTTTGCGATCTACCCTGCAAATCAGGGTTAAAGTGTGGACGCCTATTTGGCCATTCACGCTTGTTAGCGTTACCCTGTTGGGTATTCTGTGAAGGGTGCCCATTATAGGCGCAAATTCCTGTATCCACTGTATCATATGGATTGTTGTACGGCAAGTCGGCCACGGCGGAAGTAATTTCCGCCACCGTGCAGTTACGTGGGGTCATACGCGCTTTTGCCGCGTGATCCCTTAACATTTGATAAATATCCTCCATGGTGTGTCTACCCGGGGACCATTGCTTTAAAATCATGTCGCGTTCCTCCCGGTCGCGCAACCCATGAATGAACACTGCCACTGTTTTGCGCGCGATTAAATCGCGCGACATTCCACATCCTTGTCCAGCTTTTCTGGCCTCAGACTCTAGCATCATCCCGTAGTAGACGGAATTTGCCGAGTCTGACGGACGTTGGAATCTCTTCTCAAAGAGTTCCCATTTCGATAAGGGATCCATTCCCTGGAATTGCCAAGCCAACGCTTCCACCAATTCATCTAAGGTGGCGCAATTATCTTGCTCCCACCTATCCACAGCCAACTGACCTGGACCATCTTGTAACAAGTGGATCAGGCGCGTAAGCGCAGTGGTCTCATTCCACCGGTTCACGGACATCGCCTTACTGAACTTTTCCCACCACGTCTCCCAGTCTTGGTTTATTCCGTCAAACGGGGGAACTTCGACAGCCCTCACCCTTGCGGGCTGGTACTGCTCTTGCACGCTGATATTTCGGTCGCGCAAATACAGAGATCGGTATACCGCTGAGGCACCGATGCCAGGGGTGATAGTGGATGCCTCCATGACCGCCCGGCGAATGGCTGGGTTCGTCTTTATGAGTTCCCGTTCTGCACCGGTGTAACGGTATGCAGCAAAAGAGTCGGCGCTCGCGTTTTGCGCGCAGCCGTCGACGGGCGTATTTTGCCCAGCTGGAAGGGAGGGAGCTGTGGGCGCACAGCCTGCCGCGTTAGACGCATTTACATTGGCGCTGCTAGGAGGGCCAAGCTTTGCTTGCCGTTGGATTGCTTTTAACACTCCATCAGAACCCCCGGGGTTGTGGTGCGCATTTACATCGCCCCCAGCAAATTGTTGCCATTGGGCATTCAGCTCATTTTCGCGCGTGAGGATTTCCCTCTCGCGCTTTTGTAACGCATTTAGTTGCTCCCGTTGCACGGAATGTTGCGCGGCAGGTATCATGTACGACAAGTCCATGACTGGGGGCGGAAGAGACAGGGTCGGAGTAGCACCCGTCCTCTCTTTCGGAAGGAAAGAGAAGAGGCTGCCTTCCTCACGAGTGACCTGGAGGGACATTTGCGCGCTTTTGGCGGCTTCTGGATTTTGCGCGGGCGCAAATTGTGTATCAACCACAGCTTTTCCAGGAGTTCCTGGATTAGCCGTTACAGTTAGGGGCGAAACCCCGGCAGGTCGGACTGGGTCCGCCATTACAGTAAGGGGGGATACCCCGAGACTTCGAACACTGTCCGAATCTGTTATGGAGACGCCATCCAAAGATTGCGCCTCCCCATCGCCCTTTTCTCCCCCCCGCAGGTGCTGCAGAACGCAAGCAACCGCGGCGGGCGGAAATAGGGGCCTCACCAGGTTCCTTCCGCCTAGCCAGCTCGCGAGCCTTAGCCTTTGCGAGCCTAGGCGACTGGCTTGTGCAACCACCAAAACTAAAAGAAATTCAAATTTCGCTGGTATCAAAAAGTAATAAACAATTTATCTAAAATTTTGAAGTTTACCTTGTTGTTACCCTGAGTTAATGTTAAAAATGAAGGTAAGTGTGGAAAAGAAGTTACAGATTTATGGTATTAAGTTTGTAAAAAAAACCCTAAACAATCTACTAAAATTTATGAAAAATGCTCCGAATTTTGTACGAATAAAAGGATAATGAATAAAAATGAGCAACTGAAATAAATTAATCGCTCTATGCCCAGATAGAACAATTCCTTGATTTCAGTTTTTTTCTCGCTATCACCAACGGTTAATTATAGAAATACACGAAATTTAGAAGATCCTAATGAAAATTTGAACAAAAAGAAAGATGCCGAATAAGAAGGAGATTTAAGAAATAAAGGTTAATGAAAGAGCTTTTAGACGTAAATACAGGAAAAAGAGTGAAAAAGCTAGCACGTAACGAAAACCGACCAAACAGTCTGGCAGACGTTGACACTCTGCCCTAATGTTCCAATAACGCTTTCTGACGTCGTCTCCTGTGCCAGTGACGCGCGATGTCGCTAGGTAACGATGGAACTAAGAAAAACATGCGGCTAGCACAAGCAAACTGCGAAGATTCACTAAAAATAGGCCGGCATTTAATGTCGGAGAACCGCAGCAGCAATTTTAATTTAAAACTCTAACCAAATATAATGCACGTATAGCCGAATATCGGGATAGCTAGTCCACGTCCTGTACGCCTCCTCCAGTCGGAGCGACACAAGGGTACGCCATTATTGTGCATCTAACGCTCCTCAGGCCATGATTTGCGCCGATGTTTTAACCGCGGATTCAAGGCTCGCCCCTCGCTGGTTGTTTAAACTACTAATTAATTAAGGCTAGCCGCAAAATATAACAAGTATACCACATGGGTCAAGTCACCATTCGCAATGATGCTGCCCCGGTACGCCGTAAACTATCAATATCACGTCATGGAACATGAAGACAGTGACCGTGTGTCGCTGTCACAATGCGTACGCGCTGTCACTTCTGACAACACGCCGTTTTTTTTTTTATTAGATTCGCGTATCGAAAGTGAACTAAAAGGTATTACACTCCTTACTAATCCTGGTCACGGCACCAGTTTAACCGTTCGGCTAATCTGCCCCCCGCCTAAGGCGAGCCTAACGTGTTAATGTTATGTAATAATTTCCATGTGAAATTCCTGAGCCTGCCGCGGGCTGCTGCGGCTCCTCCTCCCGTCTGCAGTTAGTCCGTCGCCTTCGGTGTCCGCCCCGCGCTAAAGGCGGCCAGCCAGAGTTTCATCTACATACGCAATTCGCCGACGAGCGCGTTTATAGGCCTAAAGTTTCCCTACTTCTATAAGTTAGGTTATTTCAACTAGCTGGCTGTCCCCTTCGCATTTCGTTATATTAATTGTGTTACTGAATAATTCTAGAAGTACGCGTACGGCTAGGGATGCCGCCGCTGTCACTGATAATCAGTTCTAAGTTAATGTCGTTAATTTCCGCCTTGAAGTAACACTACGTTAAATTCTGTTATAGTCTGTCATTATATTCCCACAGATGGAGTAAGTAACTGCATAAGGCCTACTTAGGCTTAAGGCCCTTAATTACATACAAAGCAATCGGATATCAGGTTTTCTATAGCGGTTAATCCACAATAATACTGGAGGATAGTAAAGAATGCAAGGAACGTCTCAGTCCACCTTCACGAGAGCTCACGACTTTATTCTTACCATAACTAACAAGGATACCAGCGAAATATGCATACCTATTTAAGGCGCTACTAACTCCCTTTTTCCTCCCGTGTGATTTGATTACCTCGGTTTTAGAATTTAGATAAGAAAAAGACCGAATATCGGCTGAAAATGACAGAGCGCGAATAAACACGTCTGCCGGGTCAGGCCCCGAACGCCCGACCTTCTTTCGTTGCTTAGCTAGTCGCTAAGCAACGCTTTACCCCCGCGAACCGTCGCGTGCACATGCGGAAGCAATTTGCGCTCCCGTTGGACGAGTGCGCATGTATATGGGAGCTAAGATTAACTTAGACACAGGGGACTTAATATAAACATGTATATGTGATATATATATTATATGTACCATATAATTTATTATGTGGATATAAATAATGGCAGTCCCTTAATGTTTCGCTCTAACCACCTTAACATCCATGATATCTACAGTGGAGTGGGCATTCTCTCCTCCCCGCCTTCTCTCCACCATGAGCCAATGGTCATTCGGATCATGTTCTAAGCAATATAATATATATATCATTATATGATTTTAACCCTGAAAAAAAGATTTAGTGAATGACTCAAATCTGATCTATGGATGTTTTGGTCAGTTACCGAGATTTCCAGAATAAATGGTAACAGACTGATGTGAACTGACTGTGTGTGTATGTGTGTATGTATGTATATATATATATATATATATATATATATATATATATATATATATATATATGTATATATATCTGAACAAAACCTCCACGGCACAGATTTCAATCATTCACTTTAACCTTTTTTCAGGATGCAAGTAATTTATCTAACAATCTCGCTAATTCAACAGTGGGTCCTGGGAACAAATAGTCTTGATTAACAATGGTCGATAATAGATATGGATATATTTGTATGTGAATAATATATATGCTATTTCTCTAATTTCAGGTAAATCCGACCAGTGAGGATGGCCGAATGAGTCGAGCGTCCGTCTCCCGTTTTGGTAGATCGTAGGATCGAACCCATGAGTTTGAACCCTGGTCGAGTCAAACCAATGACTTATAAAATTGATACTTGTCACTTCCTAGCCAGGCGCTCGGCATTACTAGGATAGGGCAAGGACTGGTCAGTTCAGTGTCGGGATAATGTGACTGAATGGGATACCAGGGCCCGTATGCACGAATCGGGGTTAGGCTTAGCCGGAGTTAAGGCTCTAGCCGCGGATAGCTATCTCAGGGTAGTGGGGGGTTTGAGAAATGTGTGAATCGGTATGCACCAATGTTTTAGCCGCTGCGGATAGCTAACCGTGAGTTTATTTATAGATTTGGGAATTCCCTCTGCATTTGTACCCATATATTAGGCTCAAATCTATTGACTGCGATCATATTTAACAGAATTACATACGCAATAAGTGAAATTTTATCAATTTAACCCTAAATTGGAAGCGTTATTAAGCCTACAGCCGCATTGGCGGCGATATTAATACTTATATTTTCGAATCGACGAACGTAAAGTAAACAAACCGTTGCCGCCGCCAGTATGGAAAGCGACGTCGATGCGGCGGCGGCGGCGATTTGTTTACTTTAAGTTCGTCGATTCGAAAATATAACTAATAATATCACCGCCAATGTGGCAGTAGCCTTAATAACGCTTCACATTTAGGGTTAAATTGATAAAATGTCACTTATTGCGTATGTAATTCTATTAAATATGATCGCATTCAATAGATTGAGAGCCACACACGCACACTAACCGCCCCGGCTAGATGTAAAACCTGATTTGAAAATGGTTTAACTTAGCCGAGGCTACGGTCGGCGGTTAGCCCTAACTCCGATTGGTGCATACCAAATTTTCACATTTAGCCCAGTGTGGATACCTTAGCCGCGGTTAAGGCACTAACCCCGATTCGTGCATACGGCCCCAGGTCATGGTATATTGGTGGCCTGGTCTCCCACTGACTCCACATTATAAAGTTACAATGAGTCTGCAATGTCACAAGTCGGTACCCATCCTCATATGACCTTAGATGATGCCAGGATGTAAAACTCAAAAAAAACATCCATCAGGTAAACTGTCACCATTGAAACCGGATGTAAGAATAAGAGCCCGCTGGATTATACGTAACTCAGGCAGTAGAGTGTCCACCTGTAAATGTCTGGGTCACCCTATCGATCCTGTTCAGTGGACCCATTTGCAGTTTGGGCTATTTTCCAATCCAACCAGTGGTCCACAACTGATTCATCAAAGGATCTTGGATGTGCTGTCCTGTCTGTGGAAAAGTGCATATAAAAAGCCCCTCGCTGCTTATCGGAAAGCGTAGCCTATGTGGTGGCAGCAGGTTTCCCCCCAAATAAATATGTCAGAATGACCTTATGTTTAACGTCCAATAGCCGATGATAAAAATCAATTTGCTCTAGAGGAGTCATTAAATGAAACAAGCTTTCCTTTGGGAACAAGCAGACGCTCAGTTTCCAGATGTGGATTCTGCACAGTAGAGAAGACGTGAGACGCGTTCATAGTAACTAGTGTTCTTTTTTTAACTCACGTGATAAATTACTCAGCTCATATATATATATAATAATATATATACCCAGCGGTTCGGGCAGCCTCTGGAGTGTCGCTGGATGGCGTCTGCGTCTGCAGCGTGAGCTAGTACAGTAAAACCTCTCTAAATCGATCAAACAGGGGACTGACTTTAAATGGTCCACTTAGAGAGGTGGTTGGTTATGGGAGTTTTTCATTTCGTTACAATGGTATTGTATGGGCGATCGTTTGGGACCCAAATAAAGCGATCGATATAGGAGAGTGATCGATCTGTGGAGTTGGTCGGTTAGAGAGGTTTTATTGTGTATGGGCGGTGCAGGCCGCGAGATGGTATAGGCTGTTCAGGGGAGGGGGGGGGGGGGTATCAAGTTGCTCAGTGAATGACTGATGAAGGGGTTTATCGTCTTTGCAACATCTCAGGCAGGGTCCGTACGGGGTCTGGAAAGTCTTGAAAAGTTCTACACTTCATTTGCCTGATTTCAAGGCTGTGAAAAGCCTTGAATTTAAACTATTTTGGGTAATTAGTCCTGAAAATCCCTGATTTCTATTAAATTGTCACCACCGATTTAAATTAGTCCGAAATTGCCATTCACCATTGTTGTATTTTACCTGAAATCCAAATGAAAATTGTCTTAAATTCCTATCAAAAACAGCCGTGAAAAGGTTGTTAATACTAATAGTCTTGAATTCCATATCTTCACATGTGTACGCACCCTGCTGACGTCACACCAAGACGAGGACTCATCTATGACACAGTGAACTCATGGCGACTTTATAGTGCTTCCCGACTGGGATACCATGCCGCCATCCAATTCCTAATATCTAATTCAGTCACAGTATCCTGACACTGAAACAACCAATCCTTGCATTATAATCCTAGTCATCCAAAGAATGAAGAAAAGTGATATGCTTCAATTTTTAAAGTCTTCGGTTTGACTTAAAGTTGCATGGTCCGATGGCGTTTGAATTTTTGCCTTATTATTTTTAATAAATTCATCAAACTGATCATCATAACGTACTAATCATTAGTCCAGAGTAATTTGGATGAAAACATGCTAATTTCAGAGAAATTTGAGCTGAAAGAACCCAAAATCCTTTTGACAAGCTTGCCAAAAGTCCTGTACCTATGATACAGATTACTATCTCGTGATGGTCACTTGATGTGAGTTGACCTAGTAATGTGTATGTCTTAGAACCTGACTAATGCCATATATGGTGTTGGGAATAAGGACAAGACAAATCAGGTCAGGAGATTGACCTAATTCGTTTGTGTGCTCCCTGCCTAATGGCTTCCTCAAAGTCGCCGTGAATATGGCCTATGCTGCTGAGACGGCATAAAGCAACCACCAATCAATCAATCAATCCTCAAAGTAACTGTCCGATGGGATCAGGTAGTAGATTCACTGATTATTCTGTATATGCTGTCCAAAACCACTAGTCAATACACCAATATCTAAGTTGGGTATAATGAATAAAACGTAGATACGTATTTTCCTTTTGAAAAATATATATTTCATCAGACCATGCAGCTTTAACCGGAGATGAAACCCACCACCTCCCGCACATGAAATTGGACGTTCTACCCAGGCAGGCAGCCCAGATTTGGTGATCTAGGTGCATTTTAACCAAAGAAAGGAAAGGCTTGGTTGTTGCTGCTCTTGGTTCTTATTTCAAGTGCCACTTTTTAAAAGTCCATTTAAAACCCTGCATAGTTCAATGTAGCATCAAATTTCCTAAATCAAAACACTGACCTAGATTTGATTCTACATATCAAACTTAGATACTGATGCACTTATTAGTCTTTCTGCATAGAAGGGAATCCTGAATCAATTTAATAGAACCCGCTATTGCAATTTAATAGAACCTGCCTATCGTGCCAGACTTCTGGCGTGCTTGCCAAAATTAATTTGGCATGTTGTCACTTCAAATATGTCCAAAGTTGGCAATTTAAACTAAACGTTACTTCAAGCTAAAGTAAAGTAGATTATAGTGACCAATCTAATGTAATCATGTCAGAAAATTCCAGAAATTCAAAAATTGCAAAAAATTGCAGAAATTCGGAATCTGCCTCTATCATTGCCTTGTGTCTGGCTGTTGGTATGTTTGCTTGTTTTCTGATATTGGTTTTGCCGAAATGCTATTAAACCACTCAAAGATGAGGAACGCGCAGTAAATTGACTGTTGAATGTCAACAGCTGAACGAATTCTGGACAGCGCCTGGATGGGTAGAAAGGTCAACAGAAAGTAATAATAATAATGATAATAACATATTTATTTCCACATGATAAATGTACACACAAGTTGATATTTATATCAGTAATTTTTTTCACATGAAAAAAGGAGAAAGCAGAAGTACAATACTTATGAGCTGCTTTCCCCATTGTCTGTGAATGAACCACCCAGCCCCAGACCCCTAAACACCTGTTTGTTTGTTGGGGTTTTACGTCCTGGCAACTTGCCCACCAAGGATTTCGGGTACAGGATTGTGGACCTGTATCATCAAAGATACAGCAAGAGACCAAAGTCCATGGAGTTCAAGACTACACACTAACAACAGGGTCCAGCTGGGAGGTACTGAGCACCAAGCAAAAGCACACTAGGGTGGACCAGGGCTCTGTAGAACTAGAACAGAATTTAGTTAATTTTTCCGACACTTGGTGGCGCGTCTGTACTAGTGGGCCTAAACGGCCATTGACAATGCAGTGCAAAACGTTTATTTTATTCAAAATTAATAGCAATGCAGAACCTTAACCTTATAAATTTAATATAATCTATTTGTTGAATATGTTTTCTATATGGGTACCAAGCGGTTTGTCTCTAGGTGGTGTGGTTTTAGAGACATTTCCCTTCTTCTGTATGAATATAATTTAAGATTGCTCACGTCCATTGACAATGCATTGAGTTTGCCGGTACGCGCAGTGCAAAATGCCTATTTTATTCAAAATTAATAGATAATCAGAACCCTAACCTTATAAATTTAATATAATCTATTCGTTGAATATGTTTTCTATATGTGTTCCAAGCGGGTTGCTTCTAGGTTGTGTGGTTTTAGAGATATTTCACTTTTTCTGTATGAAGATTGCTCATAGACATTGAGTTTGCAGTGTGACAGTGTGCGGTTTAGGCCCACTAGTTCAGTGGCGACGCGAACTGGAGGAATTTGAACTAAAAAGTCGGAGGTCCCCCATTTGGTTGGTAGGCTGTTGGAGTTTTACATCCTCATATCATCAACTTTTCCAAACCAAAACACTAACTTACATTTGATCCTACATATGCAATTTAGATAGTGGTGTATCGGGGATACTGAACCACTTACTATAATAGAATGTTGGTTGTTGGAGTTTTATATCCTGGCAACATATAAGGTCATACCAGGATGGGTACCGACTTGTGACAGTGCACACTCATGGTGACTTTATAGTGCTGCCCCACTGGGAGACCAGGTCACAAGCACCATTACCTGATATCCCACTCTGCCACATAATCCTGACACTCAGCCAACCAGCCCTTCCCCTTTCCTAATAATGCCAAGCGCCTGGCTAGGAATTGACATGAATAAATTTGTTAGTCATTGGGTTGACTCGACCAGGGTTTGAACCCATGTGTTCTAATCCCACGATCTACCAGACAGTTGGTCGATAGAAAGGCTGAGCCTACACTTTTACCAACCCAAGGTATTTGTTAACCACCCACACCACATAGACATGAGAGCAACTGGGCTTTGATGACACTGTAAGTTATACACAGCGATGGGAATCTAAATTAGCAGGGGTGAGGCATGGGGAGGCCAGGATAATGTGACTAAGTGGGATATCGGGTCAGGGCACTGGTGGCCTGATTTACCGGTGGGCAGCACTATAAAGTCGCCATAGATGCCCACTGTCACAAGTCGGTACCCGTCATGATATGACCTTGGCTGTTGCCAGGACATACAATTCCAACAACCAGGCTATCTGTAAAGTTTATATTTTTTTAAGCAATCTCTGTAAGAAGTGTCAGGCTGCAGCATGAGGCGATGAGTTTGCTACGGGACCTTCGGACGCGCTACTCAGGCTATAGGTTCAATCACATCTGCTAGTGCTGCCCCCTCTCTGCGCCTACTAACAGCTGGACGGCCCCCCCCCCCCCCCCCCCCCCCCCCCCCCCCCCCCCCCCCCCCCCCACACACACACCCCCATCACCCTGGCCAACCAACCTTTCCACACGCACAGTCGGCAACCTCCATAATATCGCCAACCTGCACTACACTGTGCTCAGTCTTAAGGGTCTACTCACCATAAACCCTACTTATCACCTTGTGGTGCTAATAATTGCTACCAAGTGCATCTCATTTAATTATAATACCCATTCATCACTCCATCTGTCTGCAGAATTACTAATACTATATATATATATAGCATCATTACTTATATACATAGAATTAGTAATTATATATATAACATTAGTTATGAATATGGCCATAGCTGCCGACATGGCGTAAGACCTCCAAGTCACTCACTATAAAAGTATAGGATTAGTAATTATATAGATAGTCTAGTAGTCTGCACTGACCTCTCAGGCAAGTAACCTCATAGACAGGTAGGCATGGGTTGTGTGATGACATCAGGGAGCCTAGGTGGTGTAATGGTTAGCACACTAGCCTGGAATGCAAAGAGATGTGGGTTCGAGTCCCGCTCTAGGCGCAATATTTCCCATTTTTATCACCCCATGACACTGGTTCCATGGCCAGGATCCTGTACACGCTATGCGCTGTATTGTTGTTGAACCTACCCTGTGTATGTATGTGTAAGTGCATTGCCTGTATGTATGTAATTGTAATCATTAAATGATCATTTTTAAGACTTACAATTCCAGGGGGACGAGTCTAGTGGTCTGCACTGACCTCTCAGGCAAGTAACCACATAGACAGGTAGGCATGGGTACTGTGATGACATCAGGGAGCCTAGGTGGTGTAATGGTTAGCACACTGGCCCGGAATGCAAAGAGATGTGGGTTCGAGTCCCGCTCTAGGCGCAATATTTCCCGTTTTCATCACCCCCATGACAATAACATTAGTAATTAAATATAACATTAAAGATTATATATAGCATTAGTAATTTTATATGTAACATTACTAAATAGATATAGCATTGAGCATGTTGGCGAGGCTAACATGGGTAATGTGTGAACGAGGTCAGGTTTCCCTCTCTTCCTGTTTCTCTTTCCGCCTTACTCCGCTCACTCACTGTCCTGTCTCCACCTGCTCCTGTCTGCTCTGACCTGCTCATTTATTTGGTCCCTGTCGGCCACTTGAACTGATATATTTCTCACATGAACTAGGGTCACTGTCACCCGCTTGCCTGACCTACCTGTGGGTTTTATTTATTTTTAATAAATTCTTTAATTATATCTCCTTGCTCTCCTTTTACTGTTCTAGGGCTGAGTCAAGTGAATTAGTGATTACATGTACATAACATTTGTGATCATATATAGCTTAGTAATTAAAATATAACATTAGTAATTATATATATACATTAGTAATTTTATATATAGCATTAGTAATGTTATATATAACATTAGTGATTATATATATATACATATCATTAGCTATTATATATAACATGAGCAATTATCTATATAACATTAGTAATTATTTATGTAAAATTAGTAATTATGTGCTGTATAAGCATTATACGAGTATAATTATCCATAAACTGATTATCCTTTAATGGTGCCTCTGGTTGCACCTTATCTGGATGCCTCACAACTATTGACACTTAACTCAGGCGTATGGACAGGCTCTCTGCCTTGCCTGGTGCTGCCACCTGGCCTATTGAGCTGTCACGACTCAGCCTCTTGCCTGTACCACTCGCTTAACAATTTATATATATCATTAGTAATTATATGTACTTATTATACACAGACAAAGGTTATACTTGAAGAAAAGAACATTGGATAAACAGTCTGCATATACCATTTCCAAAAGACCAGTGCTTCAGTGATGAAAAAAGCATGTTACCCTATTCCTATGAATGACAGTATTAAACAAATAATAATCCAGATTTCCAAGATTTTGTGCAATCGAACAGAATAGCCAAGTGATTAGAGTGTCCACTCCCCATGCGGAAGGGATACCCAGTTGAGTTAAACTAGAGGTTTAGAAGACAGGCTGGTACCCGCTTTTGTGGTTGGCTGTGATAGGATAGGATAAGACCCGCCTTGACAAAATGTCACCAAATCGTTACTGAGTGAAATATTGGGTCACGGTACCATACCCTAGAGAGCCAGCACTATAAAGCCGCTACGTTCCATCCACACTTGGGGCTGGCTACTCAATTAGTTATTGTTATTCTGACAAGGTGGCAACCTCAACTATGTTTTCTTTCACGTTACTGGTATACTTATGGATAAGAGTTGGCTACTCAACAAAAGAATTAGGGAAATACACAATATTAATTTTTAACCCTCATATCTCATATAAACACGTGAACACATGAACACGTGAATACATAATTATATTAATATATAAACATATATATGCATATGCATATGTATGGTTAATTTATTTATCTATATCTAATATTATTATGTTTGAAGAAATCAGTAACCTGAGAATTTAAGTATTTAAAATGGCCTAGTTTTGTTTTGTTTGTTGTTTTACGTCCTAGCAACACCTAAGGTTATATCAGGGCAGGTACCGACTTGTGACAGTGCACACTCATGGCGACTTTATAGTTCTGTCCCACTGGGATACCAGGCCGCCAGCACCATGACTTGGTATCCCACTCAGTCACATTATCCTGACACTGAGCACACCAGTCCTTGCCCTGTCCTAATAATGCCAAGCACCTGGGGCCATATGCATGTGTCGGGGTTAGCGCTGCGAAGCTGGTTTTCGGCAGGTTTACCGGGTTAGCGGCGATAACTCCGTATGTATGTGTTGGCGTTAGACGAACACCGCAAGTTTAAAGGTATCTACGCTAACCCCAACCCATCTCAAGTTTAAAGGCGATGTTAGGGACCGATTATGCCCAAATCTATTCAATGTGATCATATTTAACAGAATTACTTACGCAATAAGTGAAATTTAATCAAATTAACCCTAAAATGAAACCGTTATTAACGCTCCCGCCGCATTGGCGGCGTTATGCATATTGTCGAATCGACGAATGTAAAGTAAACAAATCGCCGCATCGACATCGATATCCATACTGTCAAAATCAACAAAACATCACCGCCGCCGCATCGGCGGCAATGTATTAGGCCAAAATCTAATTAATGCGATCATATTTGACAGATTTACATACGCAATAAGTGAAATTTAATCAAATTAACACTAAAATCGAACCGTTATTAACGCTGCTGCTGCATTGGCGGCGTTATTCATATCGTCGAATCGACGAATGTAAAGTAAACAAATAGCAGTGCTCGCCAGCTACAGGCTCACTACTGATGCGCGAAAAGGAAGAAACGAGGCGGGGGTGGAAAGAAGGCGTGTTTATTTCACGCCTCAGCGGAAGTACATGTTACAGGTACATACAGATAATGAAATATATGCAGTGGTAAATAAAAATAAACATGGTATCAAGTAAGGAGGTGCTCCCAGGAAGGAGCAGAGAGGCTCAGAAGGAGCAGAAGGTAGTTATGAAATCGGCTTATGTCCAATGTCAGCGGCGTGAGGGGGTGCCGAGGAGCCCTCCACCCTAGGGAGTGGGAGGTTTAGTGGAAGTCGGGTGGGTGGGCGGAGGAAAAGCGGAGAGAGGCGGAAGACGGCAGGAGGGTGAGTGCCTGAGGAGAGCCGGCGGGCGGCCTTATAAGGGAGGAAGGGGGGGGCGAGAGCCGGTGAGGTGCGAATGCTGGCAGCCCGGGGGAGGGTGAGATGTGGCGAGCAGCGGGCGTCGGGTGAGGCGTGAGCGCCAGAACAAAGAAGGTGGCGGAAAGGGGGGGGGCGAGCCGGGGCTCGGCCGAGGTGAGTAGGCAGCGCCACAGCGGCGGGGGAGGGTCTCCTCCTTCCCTCGCATCAAACGTAATGCTTCGCATTACGACCGATGCGCGAAAAGGAAGAAACGAGGCGGGGGTGGAAAGAAGGCGTGTTTATTTCACGCCTCAGCGGAAGTACATGTTACAGGTACATACAGATAATGAAATATATGCACAGTGGTAAATACAAAATAAACATGGTATCAAATAAGGAGGTGCTCCCAGGAAGGAGCAGAGAGGCTCAGAAGGAGCAGAAGGTAGTTATGAAATCGGCTTATGTCAAATGTCAGCGGCGTGAGGGGGTGCCGAGGAGCCCTCCACCAAAACGGCGGAGAGGGCTCGAGGGGCGCCCGAGGGCGCGAGGCGAGGCACGTAGGCGTGCACAGCCGCGGAAGTCCAGGTGCCCTGTTCCATGATGTCAGTGATGGGGACCCCGGCGCGCTGGCAGGCCTGGGCGGCGCCTCGGCGGAGGCTATGCAGTGTGAAGGTCTCGGGCGCCGGCACCCTCTGGGCGGAGAGGGCCCCCCGGAGCAGCGCGGTGAGGGAGCGCGGGTCGAGGGGCCGGCCCGAGGGCATCATGAAGGCCGGGGCGTCCGGGGCGGCGTGGCAGAGGGCGACGGCCCCGAGCCAAGCCGCCACGGGGCAGAGGGCGGATCCCGGGATGGCCGGGACGAAGAGGGCGACCGCGCCCGAGGGGCTGGAGATGGTCTTGGAGCTGCGGATCCGGAGGCGCAGCCCGCCGGGCGCGGGGCGGACGTCGTCTCGGGTGAGGGTGTGGGGGCCGCCCCACCCCTCGGGGCTCGGGGCCAGCAGGTTGGACTGCCGTAGCATCCCGAAGTACCCGAGGAGGAGCGCGGCCCGAGGAACGAGGGAGGCGGGGCCCGCTCGGGAGAGGTGGCTGATGGTGAGGGCGAGCTGCTGCGGCGTCAGGGACGGCGCCTGCCGGGGGACGTGGGCGGGGGATCGTTCCCCGCCTCGGCAGACGTCCTTGGGGAGGCGGGCGTCGAAGCCCGAGGTGAGGCCCCCGGCGCCCTCGACCCAGGAGCGGGCCCCCGAGACGGTGTTCTTCATGGAGGCAGGCGCGAGCCCGCGGAGGAAGAGGGCGGCAGTGAAGGCGGCCACGTCGAAGGGCGAGGGCGCGAGGGGGTCGACGCCTCGGGCCACGGCGTAGACGACGAACTCCTCGGCCTGGCGACGACGGTTCCTCCAGGTCGCCGGGGCGAGGGAGGCGGCGCGGAACCGGGCGACGGCGGCGACCTCGTCCTCGGGGAAACCTAGAGGCCGGGGAAGAAAGGGAAAGCGTCATGGGTGATGTTGGTAGGGAGGAGCCCGAGGCGGGCCACCTCGACGCGGGCCGTCGCGTCCCAGGGTCCCGGAAGGTGGGCGCGGCTGAGGGCGTCTGCGAGGAGGAGGTCCGCCCCGGGCTTGTGGACGATGCGGAGCTCGAAGGAGCCCGTGGCCGCCATCAGCCAGAGCTCCCGGGCGCAGGTCCCGAGGGTAGCGTCTCGGGCACGTCCCGACTCGAGCGCGAGGGCGGAGGCCATGTTGTCCGTGTTGACTGTCACCGTCGCCCCCGCGACGTCGTCCGGGAGGAGGGCGCGGAGGGCGACGACGAGGTTGACCGCCTCGAGCTCGTGGATCGTCGGGAACCGCGCCCGGGACGCCTTGGAGTACCCTCGGGCGTAGAAGTGAGTGGGGGAGAAGGCCCCGCCCCCGGTGAGGCAGGAGTCACACTCTAGTACCCACCGACGGCCCTCGGGGGCCCGGGGGAGGTGGAGGCCGTTGGAGATACGGCCGTAGGCGGCAAACCATTTCAGGGGTCGGAGGGCATCGTCGGCGAGGGTGAGGGTGGAGGCCCCGGAGCAGCTGCGGAGCGCCCCGAGGAGCCGGCCCATGAACTTGCGGCCGGGGAGCACGCAGCTGCTCACGTGGTTGAGGCGGCCGAGGAGACTCTGAAGCTCCTGCTTCCCGAGGGTGGGGCAGGCGACGCGGGCGTCGCAGTCGTCGACGAGGGCCTGGATCTTCGCGGGGGCCACCCGGATGGTCATGGCCTCGCTGTCGAGGGCGAACCCTAGCCAGGTGAGGCGGACAGCGGGGGGGCGACATTTTCCGGGTGCTACGTCGAGGCCGAGGGCTGTGGTGAGGGCGAGGAAGGCGTCGAAAGCCTTGCAGGCCTTCAGGTAGGAGCCCTCGCAGCCGATGAAGTCGTCGACGTAGACGAGGGTATGGAACCCCTCGCGCCGGAGGATCCAGGCCACCGCCGAGGTGACGCGGACGCAGGCCGCGCCCGAGGAGCGGCAGCCGAAGGGGAGGGCGAGGTCAATGTAGGTGCCCCCATTGAGGCATATCCCGAAGAGAGGGCAGGAGAGGAGGTCGGCGCGGAGCTGACGGTAGGCCCGGGATATGTCCGCCGACCAGACGTAGGCCCCGGTGCCCTCGGACACTAGGCGGCGGCCAACGTCGGCGACGGACGGGAGGGTGTAGGCGTGGGGTTCCCCGAGGTACTCGCGCCGGGGGATGCCCGAGTTCACGCTGGCGCCTCGGGGATAGGAGAGGTCGACGATGACCCGCCTCTTGCTGGAGTCGGACTTGGGGCGGGTCATCATCGGGGAGACCTGGGTCCAGGGGGAGAAGGGGGGGACGTGGAAGGGGCCGATGAGGGCGCCGAGGGCGAGCTCCGTCTCGACAAAGGCCTGGATGTGAGGGAGGAACTCCGGGGGCTCACGGTGGTTGGAGAATGAGGGCCGAGGGAGGGTCGGGGCCGAGTAGTTGGCGGGGAAGCCGAACTCGAGGAGGTCGAGGACGGCCTGGTCGGGGTAATCGTGGAGGCGGGAGCGCCAGGCGGGGATGTGGAGGCCTGAGGGTAGGGGGATGCGGGCGGCCAAAAAATTAGGGAGGCCCGCTTCCCGGAGGGCGGTGTAGGTGCGGAGGAAGGTAGGGTAGCGGTCCCACGCCTCGCCGGAGGGGTGGGGCCAGGAGGCGAGGATGGTGGGGCGGTAGTGGTGGGGGGTGGGGCCGCAGGAGGGGGCGGCGGGCAGGGTGGCCTGGAGGTCGGGGTCGATTACATCGACGGTGGGCTCGTCGAGGGAAGGGCGGGGCGGGGCAGGGTGTTTGAGGGGGCGGGGGTCGGGGGAGGAGGTGCGGCAGGGGCGGGCTAGGGGGGCGGCGAAGTCGTGGGCGGTGGGGGGGGGTCGGGGGGCGGGGCGGGGGGCGGGTCGTGGGGCGGGTCAGGGGGGTCAGGGGGGCAGAGGAAGGCAGTGTCGCCAGGGTCGAGGTGGACGTCTGGGTCGAGGATGGTGGGCGACTGGCGCCGGGCGGCGGTGGGAGCCTTACTGAGGGGGCACTGGGGCCGGGTGGCGGTGGGAGCCTTGCCGAGGGGGCGCTGGGGCCCGAGGCGGGTGTGGTTGCCGGAGGGAACGGCGGTGCCGAGGCGGCGGGCAGGCCGCGCCTCGGGCAGCTGGGCGGTAGTGTCCGGAGGGCTGGTATCAATGTGGTGGGCGGCTTTAATAGGGTGTGTGGGCCGGTCTGGGGCCTCCGTGCCGGGCTGGAGGTGCCGGCTCCCTAAAAATCCGGCGAGGCGGGAGCCGCTGCCCGGGCGCGCTTGGCCAGACAGGCGTCCTCACTGTGCCTGGTCAGTACCTTCCGCACATTGGTGCAGTATGCGCATGCATGGAGCTGTTTGGACGCCCCCTGGCCGTGGACCTCCCCCGGGGCTGCGCGGGTGCAGGAGTTGGGGTCCCGGTTCCAGGCATAACACAGTGGGCCGTGGGTGTCCTTGCTGTAGGCCACGCGTGTGTCGGTGTGAGCGCGGGACTGGGGGCGGGGCCTTGCAGGGTCGGCGGAGCGGGGTTGGCTGGTGGTGGACTGGGGGGGCATGGCGAGGGACTCCAATCTGAGGAGGTTTATAGCTACAGGGTCATGCCAACCGTGGGGGAGGGCGCCGTCCGCGATCGCGGTGAAGACGGCCTCAGAATAGTGGCGGACGGTCGCCCAAGGGTATATGAGGTTGTCACGGCAGATAGCTAAGATATGGTGGTGGAGTCCCGTGGCGGAGTGGCGGGGAAATCCGGGTGGTCGATGAGGATGAGGAGGGCGAGGGCATATTCGTCCTTGGTCGCCTCCCCCCTCTTCACCGGCTTCCTCTCGGGACCTCGCCTCACCAGATCGGAGGGGAAGATATAATTAGATGGAATACCTTGGCGTCTGGTTGAGTGTCGCGCCTCCGCGGATGCCAGGATTTCCCTGACGGCGTCGGCCGTAGAGGCGGGGTTGTGCCGGGTCTCCTCCTCCTGGTAGGCCGGCGACGCGAGGGGCTGTACTTGGGGCAGGAGGTGGCGGTACCTCCCATACTCCGGGTGTGTGGCTCCGGGGAGGGCCGCCTGCGGCGGCGGCGGGGGCTGGGCCGCGGCGGTGGCAGGTGCCCGAGGCGTGGGTGCGGCCCGGTGCTCCGGGGCCGGCGGGGGCGCCTCTGGCGCGGGCCGGGTCCCGTTGGTGCTGATGTGGTCGATCCGGGCATGGAGGTCGGCAGTGGCCTGCCGGTGTTCGGCGTTGGCCTGCCGGTGCTCGTCATTGGCCTGCCGATGCTCCAGTTGCATCCGCTGGATGGCTTCCAGCACTGAGGAGATCTCGGAGCCCGAGGAACGGTCCGAGGGGAGACCGAGACGGACGCCGGTGACTCGTCCCTCCCGGGCGAGGTAGAAGGCCCCGGAGTGTGGGGGGCGGCCCGAGAGCCCTTCCGACCGCGTCCTTTCCCCTGAGGCATGCTTGTAGTTGGAGCTGGTGTGTGTCAGCGGTCCGAGGCGTAGGCCAAACAGGAAAAGCGGAGAGAGGCGGAAGACGGCAGGAGGGTGAGTGCCTGAGGA
>JASIRB010001667.1:0-45462 GCA_030323885.1 Branchipolynoe longqiensis
CGGGTCTGGGGTGCCGCGTTTCCTGCGTTTGGGGACGGGTCTGTCGTCGGAGGAGTTGCTCTGCGATCGCTTGTCTGTCTTGTCTGTCTTGCGAGTCTCGAGTGCCTTTATCCTTTCCGACATCGTTTTGGCCAAGTCGGCTTGCTGGCGTATTGAGTCGGTCACAGACTGCCTGAGCATGGTGAGCTGCTCGGCCGCAGACATGTCGTTGTCGGTCGTTCCATCCGTTGTGGGTTTAGGTTTAACCACCACGGATCGTGGTCTGCCCCGCTGGCGTGGTGTGCGCGTGGCGTCGTCAGAGACGGCGGCGGCCTGGGTGTCTGCTGTTCGTCGGGTTGTCTTGCGTGCCGGCATGGTGACGGTTGGTGTTCGTTGGTGATGGAGAGCAGCCAGGAGGCGAGTTGAAAAGAGGTGTTGGTGGCGAGGCGTGTGGTGGAGAAGTGGGAGAGTGAGAGGAGAGCGGAAGTGAGGAGGGGAGGGGGAGGGGACCAGCGGCGGCACCAGCGGAGGGGGGGGGCCGGTGCCGCCACCTGGAGGAGAGGAGGGTTATAGGAGAGGGCGGGGTCGGTGGCGCCGCCTGGATAGAGTGGAGGGAGAGGGATGTAGAAGAAGGGGGGGGGAGGAGTGAGAAAGGGGGGGGGAGGGGAAGTTGGAGGTCGGGAGGGTGTGGAGGGGGAGGTTTTCCCCGCCTCTGTTTCGAATTACCCATATTGCCGTAGCAATATGAACAATGTCATCCTAGTATGGGTTTCTAGGATTAAATTGCTTTGCCACAGTAAGGTTTTTTCCTTCTCACTATCTGGCTCTCAAACCAGACGGGATGGCCAAATGAGTTAGATCGTCCGTCTCCCGTGCTGGTAGATCGTGGGGTCGTGGGTTCGAACCCTGGTCGAGTCAAACCAATGACTTAAAAATTGATACTTGTTGCTTCCTAGCCAGGTGCTCGGCATTATTAGGACAGGGCAAGGACTGATGTGCTCAGTGTCAGGATAATGTGACTGAGTGGGATACCAGGTCATGGTGCTTGCGGCCTGGTTTCCCAGTGGGACAGCACTATAAAGTCACCATGAGTGTGCACTGTCACAAGTCAGTACCCTTCCTGATATGACATTAGATGTTGCTAGGACATAAAACAACAACAAACAAAATCTGGCTCTCAATGCTACTTGAGCCCTTCGGCTTACCTCCCTCCCCCCCCCCCCATCAGCCCCACCCCCCTACAGCCCCACCCCCACACCTCACCCACCTCCACACATGACACACACCTACTCCAGTTTCCTATTTTCCACACAATAACCTCCACATGGCTGCTGCACACATCTCAGCAATTGAAGTATTGAACCAGTCGCTAACCCTTGTGTGTTGTCACCCTTAGAAAAAGAAATAAAACCCTTTTTGGGAGGCTATATATATTTTTGTTTTGCTTGTTTGTAGTTTTCCGTCCTAGCAACATCTAAGGTCAAATCAGGAAGGGTACCGACTTGTGACAGTGCACACTCATGGAGACTTTTATAGTGCTGCCCCAGTGGTAGACCAGGCCACCAGCACCATGACCTGATATCCCACTCGGTCAGATTATCCTGACCCTGACCCAATCAGTCCTTGCCCTATCCTATTAATGCCGAACGCCTTGCTAGGAAGCGACAAGGATCAATTTTGAAGTCATTCGTTTGACTCGACCAGGATTCGAACCTACGATCCCACGGTCTACCAACACGGGAGATGGACGCTCTAACTCATTCGGCCATCCCGTCAGGTCAGGGTATATATATATATATATACTTAGACGAATCTTACCTTGGTACAGATGATGGATAACTCTTGTTTTCCCGAGGTACAAGCCTCGGATAGTCGTGGTCTAGGGAGAAGGTAGCAAAATCCGGTACAGCAATCTTCACCTAATTATTCAGGATAAAAATGAGCTTAATGATTGGAACTCCTCATGTTTTCTTTTTGGCACAAGCAAACGTAATAGTCGTGGCAGGGTGTGGTGGGCGGGCCCTAGACCACGACTATCCGAGGCTTGTACCTCGGGAAAACAAGAGTTATCCATCATCTGTACCAAGGTAAGATTCGTCTAACTATACTATTTTACCTCGGTACAACGCCTCGGCTACTCGAGGCCGAGGGAGACTTTACGTAGCCTCATTTTTATCCTCTATTATCTGATAAACATAGTAATTTTTCAGTTGTAAATTCCAAATCTGTAAATTCTCACACATCTTCTTAGTTGGTGAGTAGGCGGGTTACAACCCCGCTCATCTTTTCTAGTCGTCTGTTGCAATATTTAGCCAATGACCTTGCCATCTTGCAGCCAGCATATGCTAGGATTCTCTTCACTGAGATTCCCAATTGTCTCGCCTTCGAGACCATAACACCTCTTGTAAAGTGCAAAGCATAGCTTCCTATGTCAAAGCCTCCTGACTTGAGCATGTGAATCGTCCATCTGGCGATCGTGTCTCTGGATAAAGCCTTATGTGGCTTTATGAAGCTTACCAAAAGCTGTCTGGAATTATGTATTCCTTTTATCTTGGATATATAAGCCCTAATCGCTGACACTACACACAGTTTCCTGTCATGTGGGAACCCATTAAAAAGAATCAGGGACCATCAAAGCCCTCCTTACTACTCTGACGATTCGGCTGAATGTTTAGGAAAATGTAATAAAATTTATTTTCCCCCCAAATCAAAGAGACAACATCCACTTGCCAAAATCTTGCTCTGGATGCCATGAACAACTTTAGATGTTGCTAGGATGTAAAACAACAACAAACAAACAAACAAACTTCATAAAATGTTATTATTTCATGATGCCAACAAAATATATGTGGCTTCCCCAATTCCAATTTAATTTCGCTCTCTTATTATATGAGTTGGTCATTGTCCCTCCCATGTTGCGAATGAAAGCCATTACTGTAGTACTATCTGTCAACATCCTGACATAGCATTAGGGCATGCAGGCTAAACACCTAACCCTAAATACACTGCTTCTCAACTCTAGAACATTAATATGATCTAAGTTCTTCATCAAGTCAACGGCCTTCCAAAATCCATTTTAGTTCTGTCGTATGCTTTCCAGCAACTCCTAACTTCGTAAATGTGGTACCTAAACCATTTACTGCATTTTGACCAGATGCTTTTGACTGCACAGCAAAACATGAATCATCACTGTCCGGGAAGATCCTGTCCTTCACTTTTCATGAGCAAACAAATTAACAATTTGTAAAGAAGGGAAAGCACAAGCTAAACCACTTGGTAAACAAGTAAATTCATATAGTTGTTCATTCGAAATAAACCTTACAAAAGTTTGGTCTGTTTCATAACTTGGTCGGTACCTGCCTGTGAGCAGCTCGACTATGACTGGACCATAATGAATGAATCATCAATTTACGGAAACCTTACCATTATTTTTACCTCCTGGAAAAAACCATTTCCATGGCCCTCTGAGTTTGCTTTGCAACCTCTCCTTATTCTCTTCTGAGATATTGAGTGAGAGCATCACTCCAGCTTCATGAGCCGATTCTCTAGCCCAGCAGGCCAACATCTGGCCTGCATAGCTCCCCTAACACAGGTTATACCAGGGAGGGCTTAAACTATCACCACCGTAACGAGTAATTATCATCAGAAACGGGAGCCTTGGGGTTACTACCCATCGAAAGCAAACAACCCTTAACTCAAAGATCTCAGGATCATTGAAATATAGAGTGCTCAACCAACTATTTGTTTATTGTTTCCTCCTAGAAAAATCTTTTCATCCCTAGAACCTCTAAGTTCATATCAGGACGTACATAATGTGGCTTCAACCAACCTCTGACTTCACTCGGTCACGAGCGGGTTAATCGTAATATGGCATCAGCCAACAAAACTCTCCGTTTGTCAATGAGTGGCATAACGTGATGCAACTTCAGCCAACATCGTTCTCCGCTCAGCTTAAAAGTGATGTAACTTCAAACAACCTTACCCTCCATTAGGTAACAGACCGCCTAGACGGGATGTGGCTTCAGCCAACATCATTCACCGTTTGGTAACAAGCAGCCTAACCGGAATGTGGCTTCAGCCAACATTGCCTTCCATTTGGTAACGGAGAGTCTAAACGGGATGTAACTTCAACCCACACCACTCTCCGTTTTTAACGGGCTACAAACATAATGTAGTCACAAACATCATCTCTCTCCGCTCGATCCTAGGCGGACAACAGTGATGAGACATCAGCCAACATCGCCCTTCAAATAGTAATGGTCAGCCTAAACAGGATGTGGCTTCAGGCAACATCGCTCTCCGTTTGGTAGCAGGCGGCCAAAAGGAAATGTGACTACAGCCAACCTCGCCCTCCATTTAGTAAGGGACGGCCTAAACAGGATATGGCTTCAGCCAACATCGCTCTCAGCTTTATAGCAGGCGGCCAACAGGATGTGGCATCCACCAACATCACTCTCCGTTTGGTAACAGACGGCCTAAACGGGATGTGGCTTCAGCCAACATCACTTCCCGTTTGGTAACCGGTGACATAACCTGATGGGGTCACAACCATCATCGCTCTAGGCAACGGGAGGCATAAGCGTAATATGGCTTCAGCCAACATTGCTCTCCGTTCTGGAACGGGCACCACAACGAGATGTGGCTTACAGCCATCATCGCTCACCACTCAGCCACGGGCGGGTAAAATATTGATGAGGCTTCCGCCAACATGGCTCTCCATTAGCCAACAGCGGCATAACCGTGATGCCATCATCACTCTCCGTTGTGCAACGGTGGCTTAAACGTGATGTGGCTTCCGCCAACATCGCTCTCCGTTCGGCCATGGGCGGCAACTACTGGTGTTGGAGAACGTATTTACACCGTTCCAACACAGGCGTGTAAGCTAATGTGTCATGTCATAGGGTAACGGTATGGAAGCCGAAACCAAACGAGGGGTAGGGACCAGTATATCGGTACCCTCCCACACTCTCTGTTCCGTACACTTCTCCCTCCTGCGGCTACTGCGCCAGCAAGTTGGAGAAAATGCTACGAAACTCGGAGGTATGCCTTAAAAAATTGCGAATCCACAACAGAAACCCAGGATTAATTTCCAACGCGAATCCATAAAAGAAACCGAGGAAAAATTCCAACGAGATGAGGCTCCAGCCAACATTGCTCTCTGTTCGGCAACGGGCGGCTTGTTGAACCAAAAATCTTACCTGTGATGTGGCAACCACCAACATCTACATACATAATTTTAAATATAAAATAATTCAAAAAAAATCGAAAAAACCACTAGATGTTCAATTCATTCGATTAATAATAATGTAATAAACATATCTACACAAGAAATATGTATCCTCCTGTATTCTTGGGTTTAAACTCATAAGAATAACCGCTAACGCAATAGCAACAATCAGGTCTAGCAACCGACCAGAAGTAAACAATCACGGTGAAGTCAATCTACCGTACTGGCTCCCGAATCGGTTTAAAGCCAATAAATTGTTTAATATATTCGCCAATATTCTAATATTCATAGAGAAAATTGTTCTCCACAAGAAATACGTATCCTCCTGTATTCTTGGGTTTAAACTAATAAGAATAACCGCTAATTCATCAGAATAACTGCTAACCCATAGCGATAATCAGGTCGCGCAACCGACCAGAAGTAAACAACACGGCAATGTCAATCTACCGTACCGGCTCCCGAATCGGTTTAAAGCCAATAAATTGTTTAATATATTCGCCAATATTCTAATATTCATAGAGAAAATTGTTCTCCACAAGAAATACGTATCCTCCTGTATTCTTGGGTTTAAACTAATAAGAATAACCGCTAATTCATCAGAATAACTGCTAACCCATAGCGATAATCAGGTCGCGCAACCGACCAGAAGTAAACAACACGGCAATGTCAATCTACCATACTGGCTCCCGAATCGGTTTAAAGCCAATACATTCCTTAATATATTCAGCAATATTCTAATATTCGTAGAGAATATTGTTGTACACGTTTCCTCCAGTATTCTTGGGTTTAAAATCATAGAAACGCTACGAAACGGTAGCGCTAATCGAGTCGGAAATCCGACAATCTGTCCTATAGAGAGTATGTATAGTGTCACTGACACTGTCAGCATAGCGTACCGGCACCCAAGTCGGTTCTACACTTATATTTCTTTAAATACAGTCGTATAATCGACAAATTCATACAAATACTTATCCAATTGGATACTTGGATATAAAAACATAAAAACGCGACGAAACAATACCGAATATCGAGTCGGAAATCCGACCAGAAGTAAACAAAATGGCGCTGTCATAGTAGCGTACCGGCACACAAGTCGGTTCTATGGTTATATTTCTTTAAATACAGTTGCCATAATCAACAAATTCGTCCAAACTAATATTCATATGTTCATAATGAAATGTGGAAAGAATATCCATCAACTCACTGCGAATTCTGCCCTTATTGTAGAAAAAGAACGCTGTATAAACTCGCAAAAGTCCACCGTTCACGAGTGGAATATGCTAATTGCTGTACCGAATGTTGCTACCTTCTCCCTCGGCCTCGAGTAGCCGAGGCGTTGTACCGAGGTAAAATATATGCTTAACTGCGGCCTAGTGTTGTGTCAATGAGAAAACAAAAAATCTCAACACATGTGTTACATGCTGCAAATTGTGTGTTCAACAGTTATTGTATACCTTACTCTATATACCTCTTGGTGTAAATAACCCTGAATTGACAAATAGCTGGAAGACCAGTGCTTCGGCACTGACAAAATGACCTAACAGCGGAATAAACATATTCACACAAAAACAACACATTCCTAGATTTAGTGATTGCAGACATTACCTTAGCTAGCAGCATCTGCTTTATATTCAACGATTTTGGTGGGAACTTTCAAAATAAACCAACTAATCCCTTAATGCATGAAGCTTGAACAGGGTCCAACCCAGCGGAAAATCCCGGTCGAGAGTGGCAGCAGGGCATGATGGGATTGGTGATATTGAGCTGTCAGTAAACATTTAAGCCGCTGCTTCGGGTGTTCGATTTGTTGACAAGATTGTTGATGCTTGCTCTACAATGTCACAGGCATTTCCCCTTAAATTTGAGTACATAACCGAAAGACATGATTGTACATATGTATAGATCCGAGTTGGTGTAGGATGTGATAACAAATGGGCTGAAGCCATATACTAAGGGCTATATAAAAATCACGCCACTTGCGAAGACCATTAAATGAATATGCTTTATGGAGACCAGCTAGATAAGCATCGCTTTTCTGGGATCCATTCTGTCTGTAAGGAATTTGTATGCATTTATTGTAAATATACCTTGCAGAGAGTTAAAATAAAAGAATTGAAAATAAATTATAATTTCCGATGAGTATTTGAAATCAGGCGTTAAATTTGTTCATCATCATCATCATCATCATCATCATCATCATCATGCTGTCGGTCGCGATGCGACAAAGACTGCTTTCATTACTTGACTGCCGCTCTCCCATTTCATGAAAGCTGCCTGCAAAAGTGTTGAAGTGCTGCTGGCTTTTGCAAGTTACCAGCGGCACTCTCTCGGGGAGCAAATAGAGGTTTCACACCGGCAAGAACATGTCCAGACAGGCGCAAAACTATTTGTCCCTGCAGTGGCTGGTCGGGAGATGTTGGGAGTTCCATACATCAACCGCCCTTGATGCTGCCACAGTGACATGGTTTTCTGTTCAGGGTTTGCTCCCTTAGCCTTCGGTTCTGTCAAGAACCTGTACCACAAGGCAGTGGTTTACAACTCTGCAGGGCAGGGACGTCAAACTCCCTGAGGTATTGTAATACCTGCATACCTACAGGTATGTTATGTTATTGCACATATAAAAAGCCATTTTGTTTCTATTCTCTATGGAACAGTAAAACCTCTCTAAATCGACTGACCATGGAACCGATTTTAAATGGTCCATTTAGGGTGGTGGTCGGTTTAGGGAGTTTTAAAAATTGCTACAATGGTATTGTATGGGTGATCGTTTGGGACCCAAACAAAGTGATCGATATCGGGGAGTGGTCGATTGGTGGTGGTCGACTAGAGAGGTTTTACTGTATATTCTAATGACATGGTACTAGTGCAATTCGGCCCAGCTGAGGGCAGCACTGTATCACAATTGCACGTTGCCAATATTACCACTAGCAGGTGACAACGATAATAATCATTGCATATCTCTTTTAATTGACCAGGTGTTGTTTGCTGGGGTTTTATATCCTGGTTATATCAGGACGTGCACCGACTTGTGACAGTGCGCACTCATGGTGATTTTATAGTGCTGTTCCACTAGGACACCAAGCTGTTAGCACCATGACCCAATATCTGAATCAGTCATAGTATCCCGATAGTCCTTGTCCTATCCTATCCTATCAATGCTAAGCACCAGCCTAGGTGGCGACAAGTACCAATTTTGCAAGTCATCGCTTTGAATCAGCTGGGATTGAAAATCCCAACCTTCTGCATGAGAACCCTTAGATAAAAGATTCACCCTGTACTTGTAGTACATGGGTGAACGACAACGTAGTGTAAATATGGGCGAAAATAGCTTTAGTATGGAACAGGAAGTAGAATACCTGTCTCCAGTATCAAATGGATACTTATATCAGCACAGAGTTGGTGAAATGGGAGAGAATGCAAAAAGACAAGATGGCGGCCATAGAACACTGTCGATTTCACCTTTAAATTCTATTAAACTAAATGTTTTATTATATTTTTCAACTCAAAGGTAGCGGGGAAATATTAACACATATAAAAAGAATAATTGTTGCTTCTTAGATTGTGAAATTAGGCTCTCATTTCATTTCCCCTCTTTTTCGACCGCTTTTATATAGGGCTGGTATTCACCCGTGTACTGCGAGTACAGGGTGAATCCTTTAACTAGAGAACCCTGTGCTCTTACCGATTCGGCCAACGTCTCCGGCCAACTGACAAAATGGGATGTTCGAATCGTGGCCTGCTTCCTGCGCGGGAGAGCATGGATTCGCATCACAGCTGAGTTAAACCACTGACTTACAGAAGTGTTACTTGTAGACACCTAGCATAGTGCTCAACATTAGGCCAAATATAAAAAACAGTTTGTGATCGTCCTTTTGAAATAAAAATCAGTAGGGTTGGGCGGGCGGTTTTTATTTAAAACATTTTATCTTTTTCAGTATTTCACTGGTCTCCTCGCCCTCCATTCTCGTTTGTTTGTTGAATGTTTTAATTTACGTCCTAGCGACATCTAAGGTCGTATCAGGACGGGTACCGACTTGTGACAGTGTGCACTCATGGTGACTTTATAGTGCTGCCCCACAGGGATACTAGACCACCAGCACGGTGACCTGATATCCCACTCAGTCAGATTATCCTGACACTGAGCCAACCAATCCTTGCCCTATCCTAATAATGCCGAGCGCAAGGCTAGGAAGCGACAAGTATAATTTGTTAAGTCATTGGTTTGACTCGACCAGGATTCGAACCCACAAACTCATGGGTTCAGATCCCCCGATCTCCCAAAAGAGGAGAATGACGCTCTACTTATTCGGCCATCTCGTCTGGTCCCTCCACTCTGAACCATGCTTCCTCCACTTCCCAGTTCCCTCCCTATCACCCCTCAAATCCCTCTCCACCCCCCCCCCCTCCACTGCTCTGTCCATTCCTCTCTCTTCACTCCCCTTTCCACTTCTCACTCCACCGGCCCTCTCCATTTAACAGTTTTCTTTGAAAAAAAATAAAATAAAAAAATAAAAATCAGGCATGCGCGATTAATAGGATAGGACAAGGACTGATTTGCTCTGTATCAAGATTATGTGACTAAGTCAAATAATGATTCATGATGCCGGTGGCCGGGTCTCCATAAGGCAGCACTATAAAGTTACCATGAGTAGGCATTGTCACAATTTGGTACACGTCCTTAGATGTTAGGATATAAAACCTGCACAAACAAGCATCTCTAAATTCATAAATAATGAAATACAGTCTACTATGTCAATAACGGCCTCTGTCAATAACAAATCTCTGTCAATAATGGCAAAAAGTGCTGGTCCCATAATGGCACCCCTTTAATTTAATAGCAATGCCTCTGCGTCTAACGGACAACTGTCGTATGTGGACAACGAGCCATTTTGTCACCTATTTGATCAATATTCTCTGTCAATAATGACATGCCATATAGTTATAATATAGTACAAATGACTAATTGTAGAAATTACCAATTCTAGAAATGACAAATTGTAGAAATGACAAATGGTAGAAGTGATGAATAGTACAAATGACTAATTGTACAAATGACAAATTGTACAAATGACTTTGTAAGGACCGTCCTAGTCAGTCAAGTATAAAAGAAAAACATTGGTTTCAACCCATTCCGTCAGTCATTCTCTGCCTATAACGGATCTCTCTCTATAACGGCATCTTGCTCCAGTCCCATGGGTGTCTGTGATAGACAGAGTAGACTGTATATATAACCTGTTCATTTCTATATTTCGCTTAAAAACTTTGATTAATGCATAACTAACCGTGGCCATCGTTAAAAAAAAAGAATATATTACACACAATATACACAATGCTTTTATCACTCATAATTAATCGTGGTTACCTTAGAAACGGAATGCTAGGCACACTACTTACGATACGCTTAATTACTAAGATCAATGTTTTATTTAAAATAACTATGATTCCTTAAATAGCGGTGCCATTTTTAACCCACTTTATCATGTTTACTTACAGTGCCTTGCTTAAACCGGAAACATGCTTACCTGCAAAGACACAGAAAAGCCGTTAGAATTCACATAATTGCACAAATATATAATGGTAAGCCTCAAATTTACGATCAAATTGAAGGGCAAGAATAACATTTCATGAAAGTCACAAAAATCACAAATGTTTTATAGGAAAAAAATCCATTGCAATAAGCAATCAAAGACCATCAGTAATATTTCAGTCGTTGCTCTAGATATTTGAAACACCCAGCTCGATTAGATTGTTCCAACGGTTTGACCTAATTAGCGCAAAATGGGGAAGTGGACGCCAGGTCCTTTGGAATGTCGTGTGAACCAACACTAGACACACATGTGCCACGTCACACAACACCTACCAAACGCGGGCACCAGCATCGCCGGGTTTCATACGCACAATCCCTTAATTCCAGATCTGAATAATGCAGCCTTCACGATTTGTGCAACACTTAATTTATGAACACCCATCCGAGCCGAACCAGCAATATGGTTTCCAACCTTGCCAAACGACCATTTTTTATTCGGTTTAAGACGAAGAAGAAGGAGGAGGCGAAGAAGAAGAAGAAGAAGAAGAAGAAAAAGAAGAAGGGGAGAAGAAGAAGAAGAAGAAGGGGAGAAGAAGAAGAACAAGGAGCAGGAGAAGAAGAAGGAGGAGGAGAAGGAGGAGAAGAATGAGGAGAAGAAGATGGAGGAGAAGAAGACGGAGGAGGAGAAGAAGAAGAGAGGAAGAAGGGGGAGAAGGAGAAGAAGAATGAGAAGAAGAAGAGGGAGAATGAGAAGAAGAAGAAGAAGGGGGAGGAGAAGGAGGAGGAGAAGAAGGAGGGGGAGTAGAAGAAGAAGGAGAAGAAGACGGAGGAGGAGAAGAAAGAGAGAAGAAGGGGCAAGAAGGAAAAGAAGAATGAGGAGAAGAAGAAGAGGGAGAATGAGAAGAAGAAGAAGAAGAAGAAGGGGGAGGAGGAGGAGGAGAAGAAGGAGGAGAAGGAGGAGAAGGAGAGGAAGATGGAGGAGAAGAAGATCAGGGGGTTAGAAGGAGAAGAAGAAGGAAAAGGAGAAGAGGAACAAGGAGGAGAAGGAGGAGAATAAGGAGAAGGAGAAGAAGGAGGGGAAGGAAAGAAGACAAGGAGAAGGAGAAGAAGAAGAAGAAGAAGAAGAAGAAGAAGAAAAAGAAGAAGAAGGAGGAGAAGGAGAAGGAGAAGAAGAAGGATAAGAAGAGGGGAAGAAGGAGAAGGAGAAGAGGAGGAGGAGAAGGAGAAGAAGTGAAGAGTTGAAATTGGATTGGAATGTTTGCAATCTACAAACAGTTACAACCCATAAGCAAGAAATCCTAAATTACTACTGAGACAAAAGTCAAAAGAGTTAAATCAAATTGGATTAGTGCTGTCCAGCAGTGAACACAAGTGTTCGCACACTTATCCGTTATGGGCAGGGTCAATAAATTCATCACACAAAAAAAGAAGTAAGATAAATATGTTGGATACTTTTTAAAAAACCCGCTAAATTTGGAGAGGAAATAATTATCACCAGAAAAGAATTAACGCTTCTGTTACCAATAGTGTTGAGAATAAATACAAATGCAGAAATTACAGAAAGCTGTCCTTGGTCATGGAGTACAGTTCTAGTCCACACTATCCAGCTTAAAAATAATAGAATATATATCGTTGCAAAGGTTAAGCTAAATTAAGCAAGGCCAGGAATATTAGTTCGACTTAAAAAATAAAAAAGAATAGTGATGATATTAGAAAAGCGAGATATGCTTTCTTGCACATTTCTGAAGAAAGGTCCATACTGACCATATAAACTGACCAGATGAAGGTATTATACCTGCCACAAGCAATATATTTCCAATAAACTCTCCCATTATCCTACTATTAATCTCAAATCCACGTCTTTAATATCTCGAAAATGTGATTTCACTGAGCAACATATTTATATTTACAATCTTCTACCACATCATTTAAATACTCACCCACCCATATCCCATCACCCCTCAGCCTTCCCCACCCTCCTGGCAATCCCTCAAATATTAGGGGGATCTCTCGGCCATGACTTCATGTGTCATTGTTGCAGGGTCGCAGATCATCATGATGGCATCGGATCATGAGGGCGGAAGTGCAGGATAGTTTATCACAGACTTTGTGATAGATATAATAAAGTTTACAAACTCTGATGACACTGCCCGTTGCTGGTCAGGTGTTTATGGTGGTGGTGGTGGTAGTGGGGGGAGGTGGGGGGGGGGGGATCCGCGATGATGGCAGATGGTGACAGTGGTGAAGGTGACATTGGACTTGATTCAGCCTGTCACCACGGTGGTGACACGGTTGATATTCAGTCTGTCACTGACAGCGTTGTGGGTAGTGACAGCGAGAGCTGCTAGATGACGGTGATGACAGTGGACACGGGGGTGCACCAACCAGCAAAGGTGGCATTCCATTAGTACACAGTGTGGCTTGTGATATGTGACATGTGGTGGTGTATATTATTAGACATGTTGAGACAGCTGTGGGCTGCCAACTTGGTAAACTTCAGTATGCTGGTAGACTGATGGATGCTGGTAGACTTCTCTATGGTGGTAGACTGCTGTATGTCGATTTACTGTTATATGTTGGTACACTGCTATATGCTTGTATACTGCTATATGCTGGTAGACCAGCATACACTGATCTACCAGCATACACTGGTAGATCAGTCTATGCTGGTAGATCAGTGTATGCTGGTAGATCAATATATGCTGGTAGATCACTATATGCTGGTAGACTGCTATGTCAGTACAACTGCTGGTGGACCTGGCTCGCTGGTTACCAGACCGTGGTGTGATCGTACACCTATGAGGCTGCTGGTGGACCTGTCCTGCTGGTTACCAGACCGTGGCGTGCTGGTACACCTATGAGGCTGCTGATGGACCTGTCCTGCTGGTTACCAGACCATGGCGTGATCGTAAACCTGTGAGGCTGCTGGTGGACCTGTCCTGCTGGTTACCAGACGGTGGCATGCTGGTACACCTGTGAGGCTGCTGATGGACATGTCCTGCTGGTTACCAGACCGTGGCGTGCTGATAGACCTGTGAGGCTGATGATAGACCTGGCCCTCTGGTTACCAGACCGTGGCGTGCTGGTACACCTGTGAGGCTGCTGGTAGATTTGTCCCGCTGATTACCAGACCGTGGTGCGCTGGTAGACCTGTTCTGCTGGTTACCACACCGTGGTGTGCTTGACCTGTCCCGCTGGTTATCAGACGGTGGCGTGCTGGTACACCTGTGAGGCTGCTGGTAGACCTGTCCCGCTGGTTACCAGACTGTCACGTGCCGGTAGAACTGTCCTGCTGGTTACCAGACTGTGGCATGCTGATACACCTGTCCTGCTGGTTACCAGACCGCGGCGTGCTGGTACACAGACCCGTCGGTAGGCGTCCCCTGGTGGTGATGAATGTGCAGGCAGCGTTCCGTGCCCCTGAGCGGTACCGCCGGTTCCCGGACATAACATGCTCGCACGACTGCTCATTGGGCTGTCACACGGTCACGTGACCACGGCCCTGGAGGGAGCCTATCCGCCAAAAGGAAATGCCAATTCATTTGGAAATTCCAAGCAGTATTCTGGACACAATCAAGTAGCAAACTCGGTATTCTTGAAAAGTATTCTGATTTTTAATTAGTTTGTATTCATTAGGACCAGGATGTACATATATAATTCATATATATACTCCGAATGCGATATTTCTGGCAGTGATCTAGGCAATCGGAACAATTCTTACGTCATGGATATGTCTATAATTTTATAAATGTCATATATAATATATAAATTATATAATTATTGGGACATGAATTATATTGATCGTTAATTAATATATATATATATTATATATTAATATATATAAATTATATAATTCCTGAGTCGTGAATTATATATAATTGTAATTCTAATATACATATAATATATATATATATATATATAATATATATATATACTCCAAAGGCGATTTTAGTGGGAGTGAGCAAGGCAATTGCAACAGTTTTTGCATCATGAATTATATATATAAATTTGTGTATAATGAGAAATGCTATTCCAGTAATTCTTACATCATGAATATATATAATAAATTATATATAAATACATATAAATATATATTACTCCAAATATGAGATTTGTGGCATGAGAAATGCAATTCCGATAGTTCATGTGTCATGAATATATATATATGTATATATATGTATATATATATATATATATATATATATATATAAATAAATATATACAGGCATGTGATTGGGTGCAGGAAAAAAAACATGACATTTTTCTTAGGTTATCGTGGGGACACAAATCATCCCACAGAGTCGTGAGATGGATGCAAATAGTGTATTTCACTTTCAGAGGTGTTTTGGCGGCCAGACACAAAAAAAAGGAATTTTAAAAAAACCCGGATTTCTGGTTTCGGCAGCCAGAAAACCACAGAAATTCTGATTAAGACCCGAGAAATCACATGGCTGTATATATATTATATATATATTATATATATATTATATATATATATACGTTTTACTGCAAATGCGATATTTATGGCGGAGAGCAGGCTAACCCCAGCAGTAAACCAGCTATATAGAATACATTTAAAGGGGTTGATGGTGAGCAGTGGCTGCAAAACCACTGGAGGATTACGCAAACCTCGATAAGGTTTGAGCACCCCTTAAGGGAGATCGATCAACGGGCAGGGGTGACCAAACGAGTAATCGATCAGTGGTGCAAAGGTCTCGCTACCCCATCCCCGCCCACTCTTCAATAACCGAATCTGTACCCCCCCCCCTCTCACACCACAACCCTAAAATAGATTATATTTAAAAAATTTAAAAACGATTTTGTTCTTTCTTATGTCCTCCTCCCCCTCCCCTTTCCCCGCCCGATTCGTGATAACGGCAAGGCTTACTGGGTAGGGCAGGGCGTCCACATCGTGGGTTCGATCTCCGCCCACACAAAACCAAACATTTACAATATTTTTGTTTGTGAACACCTTGCCAGCCATTAGTAGGATACTAAGTTTCAGTTTCAGGTTAATGTGATTGAATATGGTATCGGGTCAGAGTGTCCTAATAATGCAGCAGTATAAATCTAGTGTCATAAGTCAGTTCATCTCCTGATATGATGTCAGGTAGTGCAAGGGCCACAAACCCCAATACATGCATATGCGAGATAATACATTATTATTAAGAATAAGAGTATTTCTCTAAAATCCAAGATATGACTGATGTGCTCCCTGGTCACATCCATCTTCCTGTATGCGTGTGAATCATGGACCGTCATAGTAGATCTCGAAGAAAGAATACAAGTTGAAATGAGGTGCTACCACAAGATGCTACACATCTCATACAAAGATCATGTTACCGATGAGGAAGTATGTGCAAAGACCCAGTAGGCAATTGGACCACAAAAAGATCTCCTGACAATCGTAAAGAGATGAAAACTGCAGTAGTATGGCTATATTTTCCTCTTCATCAGGTCTCACCAAAACCATCTTGAAAGACCCAGTGAAAGTGGTAAGAAAACAAGGCGGGCAAAGGAAGAGGTGGGAAGAGAACATCATAGAATTGACACGCCTGGAATTCAGCAAATCCCAGAGAGCAATGGAGAACCGGGAAATCTGGAGAAAACTGGTTACAAAGTGATGTGTGGTTCCGCAATAGCCCTAGCGGTCAAGAGATTGATATTGATGATGATCCTAGACAGAACAAATCTTCTACTTTATGTCTTATGCAATCTCATCTATGAAGCCCTCATTCTCTACCATTATCTTGTCTAGTTTTCCCTATTGATTCAGTGGCGCCATCTGTGTTTGGAATCCTCCATATTCACACCAATTTGTCCAAAATAATACTCACTAGCGACACAATAGCCGTGAACATAATATTAGGTGGTAACTATTTTTAACCTCATCTAAAACCCCCTTAAAAATAATTCATTTATATTTTTGCAACTACCCACAATGCAACATGCCTTGCGTGGAATCAGCCACTCGTCGAAGCACCAGGGACCAGAACCCGCCTCCTCCTGCCTACTTACACCTCCTATATCACTCCGCTTCGGGCCGTCGTTATGTCAGCCCGATAACCATGGCAACCTGATGCGCGTGCACCTTAATTAATATTATTAGAACTGGCCGCCAGTGATTCAGGATATGGGGGTGCATAATATATATATATATATATATATATGCGTTATGTATATGTGCTATATATAGTTTTATATATATGTGTTATACATAAGGCTATAATAAGTTATATCTATAAGTGTTATATATACGGGTCAATGTATGACAAGATTTGTTAAATATTTTGTTTGGGTACATTAATTGTTTAAGCAGGGGAAATTTCAATCGTGGGTGATTGGTCTTCCTCATTGCACTGCTCCTTGCCCTATCCTAATAATGCCGAGTGCCTGGCTAGGAAGCGACAAGTATCAATTTGTAAGTCATTGGTTTCACTCGACCAGGTTTCGAACTCACGATCCCACGATCTACCAACACAGGAGATGGATGCTCTAACTAATTCGCCCATCCCGTCATCCCTTATATATTCCAACGGGCGCGCAAATTGCTACCGCATGTGCACGCGACGGTTCGCGGGGGTAAAGCGTTGCTTAGCGACTAGCTAAGCAACGAAAGAAGGTCGGGCGTTCGGGGCCTGACCCGGCAGACGTGTTTATTCGCGCTCTGTCATTTTCAGCCGATATTCGGTCTTTTTCTTGTCTAAATTCTAAAACCAAGGTAATCAAATCACACGGGAGGAAAAGGGAGTTAGTAGCGCCTTAAATAGGTATGCATATTTCGCTGGTATCCTTGTTAGTTATGGTAAGAATAAAGTCGTGAGCTCTCGTGAAGGTGGACTGAGACGTTCCTTGCATTCTTTACTATCCTCCAGTATTATTGTGGATTAACCGCTATAGAAAACCTGATATTCGATTGCTTTATATGTAATTAAGGGCCTTAAGCCTAAGTAGGCCTTATGCAGTTACTTACTCCATCTTTGGGAATATAATGACAGACTATAACAGAATTTAACGTAGTGTTACTTCAAGGCGGAAATTAACGACATTAACTTAGAACTGATTATCAGTGACAGCGGCGGCATCCCTAGCCGTACGCGTACTTCTAGAATTATTCAGTAACACAATTAATATACCGAAATGCGAAGGGGACAGCCAGCTAGTTGAAATAACCTAACTTATAGAAGTAGGGAAACTTTAGGCCTATAAGCGCGCTCGTCGGCGAATTGCGTATGTAGATGAAACTCTGGCTGGCCGCCTTTCGCGCGGGGCGGACACCGACGGCGATGGACTACCTGCAGACGGGAGGAGGAGCCGCAGCAGCCCGCGGCAGGCTCAGGAATTTCACATGGAAATTATCACATAACATTAACACGTTAGGCTCGCCTTAGGCGGGGGCAGATTAGCCGAACGGTTAAACTGGTGCCGTGACCAGGATTAGTAAGGAGTGTAATACCTTTTAGTTCACTTTCGATACGCGAATCTAAAAAAAAACAAAAACGGAGTGTTGTCAGAAGTGACAGCGCGTACGCATTGTGACAGCGACACACGGTCACTGTCTTCATGTTCCATGACGTGATATTGATAGTTTACGGCGTACCGGGGCAGCATCATTGCGAATGGTGACTTGACCCATGTGGTATACTTGTTATATTTTGCGGCTAGCCTTAATTAATTAGTAGTTTAAATAACCAGCGAGGGGTGAGCCTTGAATCCGCGGTTAAAACATCGGCGCAAATCGTGGCCTGAGGAGCGTTAGATGCACAATAATGGCGTACCCTTGTGTCGCTCCGACTGGAGGAGGCGTACAGGACGTGGACTAGCTATCCCGATATTAGGCTATACGTGCATTATATTTGGTTAGAGTTTTAAAGTAAAATTGCTGCTGCGGTTCTCCGACATTAAATGCCGGCCTATTTTTAGTGACTCTTCGCAGTTTGCTTGCGCTAGCCGCATGTTTTTCTTAGTTCCATCGTTACCTAGCGACATCGCGCGTCGCTGGCACAGGAGACGACGTCAGAAAGCGTTATTGGAACATTAGGGCAGTGTGTCAACGTCTGCCAGACTGTTTGGTCGGTTTTCGTTACGTGCTAGTTTTTTCACTCTTTTTCCTGTATTTACGTCTAAAAGCTCTTTCATTAACCTTTATTTCTTAAATCTCCTTCTTATTCGGCATCTTTCTTTTTGTTCAAATTTTCATTAGGATCTTCTAAATTTCGTGTATTTCTATAATTAACCGATGGTGATAGCGAGAAAATAACTGAAATCAAGGAATTGTTCTATCTGGGCATAGAGCGATTAATTTATTTCAGTTGCTCATTTTTATTCATTATCCTTTTATTCGTACAAAATTCGGAGCATTTTTCATAAATTTTAGTAGATTGTTTAGGTTTTTTTTTATATACCAGCGAAATTTGAATTTCTTTTAGTTTTGGTGGTTGCACAAGCCAGTCGCCTAGGCTCGCAAAGGCTAAGGCTCGCGAGCTGGCTAGGCGGAAGGAACCTGGTGAGGCCCCTATTTCCGCCCGCCGCGGTTGCTTGCGTTCTGCAGCACCTGCGGGGGGAGAAAAGGGCGATGGGGAGGCGCAATCTTTGGATGGCGTCTCCATAACAAATTCGGACAGTGTTCGAAGTCTCGGGGTATCCCCCCTTACTGTAATGGCGGACCCAGTCCGACCTGCCGGGGTTTCGCCCCTAACTGTAACGGCTAATCCAGGAACTCCTGGAAAAGCTGTGGTTGATACGCAATTTGCACCCGCGCAAAATCCAGAAGCCGCCAAAAGCGCGCAAATGTCCCTACAGGTCACTCGTGAGGAAGGCAGCCTCTTCTCTTTCCTTCCGAAAGAGAGGACGGGTGCTACTCCGACCCTGTCTCTTCCGCCCCCAGTCATGGACTTGTCGTACATGATACCTGCCGCGCAACATTCCGTGCAACGGGAACAACTAAATGCGTTACAAAAGCGCGAGAGGGAAATCCTCACGCGCGAAAATGAGCTGAATGCCCAATGGCAACAATTTGCTGGGGGCGATGTAAATGCGCACCACAACCCCGGGGGTTCTGATGGAGTGTTAAAAGCAATCCAACGGCAAGCAAAGCTTGGCCCTCCTAGTAGCGCCAATGTAAATGCGTCTAACGCGGCAGGCTGTGCGCCCACAGCTCCCTCCCTTCCAGCTGGGCAAAATGCGCCCGTCGACGGCTGCGCGCAAAACGCGAGCGCCGACTCTTTTGCTGCATACCGGTACACCGGTGCAGAACGGGAACTCATAAAGACGAACCCAGCCATTCGCCGGGCGGTAATGGAGGCATCCACTATCACCCCTGGCATCGGTGCCTCAGCGGTATACCGATCTCTGTATTTGCGCGACCGAAATATCAGCGTGCAGGAGCAGTACCAGCCCGCAAGGGTGAGGGCTGTCGAAGTTCCCCCGTTTGACGGAATAAACCAAGACTGGGAGACTTGGTGGGAAAAGTTCAGTAAGGCGATGTCCGTGAACCGGTGGACTGAGACCACTGCGCTTACGCGCCTGATCCACTTGTTACAAGATGGTCCAGGTCAGTTGGCTGTGGATAGGTGGGAGCAAGATAATTGCGCCACCTTAGATGAATTGGTGGAAGCGTTGGCTTGGCAATTCCAGGGAATGGATCCCTTCTCGAAATGGGAACTCTTTGAGAAGAGATTCCAACGTCCGTCAGACTCGGCCAATTCCGTCTACTACGGGATGATGCTAGAGTCTGAGGCCAGAAAAGCTGGACAAGGATGTGGAATGTCGCGCGATTTAATCGCGCGCAAAACAGTGGCGGTGTTCATTCATGGGTTGCGCGACCGGGAGGAACGCGACATGATCTTGAAGCAATGGTCCCCGGGTAGACACACCATGGAGGATATTTATCAAATGTTAAGGGATCACGCGGCAAAAGCGCGTATGACCCCACGTAACTGCACGGTGGCGGAAATTACTTCCGCCGTGGCAGACTTGCCGTACAACAATCCATATGATACAGTGGATACAGGAATTTGCGCCTATAACGGGCACCCTTCACAGAATACCCAACAGGGTAACGCTAACAAGCGTGAATGGCCAAATAGGCGTCCACACTTTAACCCTGATTTGCAGGGGAGATCGCAAAGGGCGTTTCAAACGAACCGCCCGAATCGCTCTCGGAATTCCGGGAGGATTGAATGTTTTAGATGCCGGGACTTTGGTCACATGGCGTATGAGTGTCCTTTGTCACAGCCTCGTTCCTTAGAACAGGCTATGGTGGATGGAGTCCGTAACGGGTGCGATAATTCGCGCCATGTACCAGAACTATTGGCCCGGCTACAGGCAGCCAGCGGCAAAAATAGTGCGCGCGATAATACGCGAATCGCGCGCCCTGTCACTAACAACGTGCATGGGAGCAAGCAAATTGCGCCCACAGGCAAGCAATTCACGCCTAACCATAGCGCTGTTGCTGCCGTACACCATGAATCGGGATCTCCCGAGTTCTTAGCCGATACTGATTTTTTAAATTAGTACCAGCTGCAACGCCGGAAGTGTTGTCAGCTATTATTGTACGGGGAAATCTTCCCAGCGCATCTGTTGAGAGTTGTGCTAAACCCCTTGCGCACAATCTCCCATCAGATTCGTGCAATGTGCACAGTGTGTCTACACCGTCTACATGTACAATCGGTTTTCTTGGCTGGAATGCGATCAATGTGCGCGCAAAATGCGCGCAGCCCTGAGTCTGATCCGTGTATGGACTATATTTTAGAGAGAACTGGACTAAACCTACACAACGTGGATGAAAGAGACCAGTTCGCCATGAACATTTTCCCACTGAATGGGAAAAGATGGTATGTCACCATCAACATTAGAGAATCCAATGGATTCTTCCTTATTGATACCGGGGCGGCCATGTCCGTGATAGGAAAAGGATTCTTTGATAATCTCAACCTGAATACGCGTAACTTGGTCTCCGACGTGAGGCCTTTAAGTGTAACGGGACTAGTAATCCCACAATTTGGTTGTACAGATATCCCGCTGGGTATCGCCAATCAGATATTTTACTCATCTGTATTGATAGTGGACATACCAGAGGATGGTATTCTGTGGAGCGATTGGATGTCATTTTACGAAGCCAGTCTCTCGCCACATAATGGGCTGCTGGAAATTCTGCAACCTTATAACTTGGTCACACACTGTCAGCTACGAACAGACTGCGGTCTTGCGTGCCTGGCAGAAGATGTTACATTAAATGCGCACCAAACGGCGGCGGCATTAATTTCAACCAGACATATAGAAGGGAAGGGTCAGTGCTTAATTGAACCCGACCCTGAAGTACTCAGTTGTATGGGAGTCACAGCGGCTCCCTCGTTAATTTGTGGCGCAGACGGTGCTGTGTTACCGCTGTGTAACACTACAGACGAGTGTGTCCATTTGCGGCGAGGCCAGGTCATTGGCAACGCCTCTGAGGCCAGATCGCATGGTTCCATCAATAGTCCTACGGCCGCCATGGTGTTCGACTTACTCAAAAGAGAACGCGGCGTGGAGGGATTTGGAGGATCCCCAGAACCGGTTTTTCCTGTTGACAGAACGCCATTTGCGGGCCTGCCGCAAATTCCTGACTTCATACTATCCATGGCGGAGGCCACGCATTTGGAGCACGCGGAAGATAAAAAGAGAATCGCAGAATTCCTCTTCGAATTTTGCGATATATTCGCGAAACCGGATGCTAAACTGGGGTGGACCGATGTCGTACAACACCATATCGATGTCGGTGACAACGCCCCCTTTAGGATACCATACCGTAGGCTAATGGACTCCAAGAAACAAGCCCTGGAGGACGAGGTTGCCAAAATGTTGGCGGCAGGGATCATTACGGATAGTACAAGTCCTTATAGTTCGCCCGTCCACCTGGTTACCAAAAAGGATGGGACGTGGCGATTTTGTATAGATTATCGCAAGTTAAATGCTATGACGCGGAAAAATGCGTACCCATTACCGCGGATAGACGAGAGCTTGGATAGTCTGGGAGGAAATAAGTGGTTCTGCACTTTGGATCTTCAATCTGGATACCATCAAGTCGCGATGCAACACGATGACCGGGAGAAAACTGCTTTCTCAACTCATATAGGTCTATATGAGTGGAAGGTAATGCCCTTTGGTCTATGTAATGCTCCCGCCACCTTTGAGAAAATGATGGCAGAAATGTTAAACGGTCTACTGTTTACTCACTGTTTGGTATACTTAGACGACATTATAATATTCGGTGACACCGTTTCCACATGTCGTTCGCATTTACGAGAAGTTTTTCTAAGACTTCGCAAATTTAAATTAAAACTTAAACCGTCCAAATGTCATCTATTCCGTAAGGAAACTGAATATTTGGGTAGAATTGTGTCTAGTGAGGGTATAAAAGCCGATCCTAAAAAGATTGAGGCTATAACCAATTGGCCAGCGCCTAAGTCTCCTAAAGAGACAAAAAGTTTGCTCGGTTTTGCTTCTTATTATCGAGATTTCATTCCCCATTTTGCCGATGTAGTCGCTTCCATACAGGACGTGGCTAATGTCGGCACGCAAATATTTGCGTGGGGTATATCACAGGAAAATGCGTTCATTAACCTGAAACGGCTTTTCGCCGATACACCAGTACTAGGGTACCCACGGCCTAGTGGACAATTTATCTTGGACACTGACGCTAGCGCATTTGCCATAGCAGGCGCATTAAGTCAGATGCAAGACGAGGTTGAAGTACCCATTACCTTTGCCAGCAATAGGCTCAGTGCCTGTCAACGGCGTTATTGTACGACAAAAAGGGAGTTAATGGCGATAGTCGTATACACTAAAAAATGGCGTCATTATTTTTGGGATTCTGAATTCCAGATCCGTACTGACCATCATTCATTAAAATGGTTACTAAATTTTAAAGAGGCTGATGGTATGATAGGACGTTGGTTGGCGTGGTTGTCTGAATTTGGCCTCACCAACACGCAAATTACTTATCGACCCGGCTCTCAACATATTAACGCTGACGCGCTTAGTCGCATTCCTGTACGTCGTTGTGGCATACCGGAATGTGACGATTGTGGGGCTCATACAGCGGTGGTTGCGTCCTTACTCCGGACTCCTGATGAGGAAAATAGCTTCCATTTCTGGACGCAAAATGAATTGCGTCAGGCTCAGGAAGCAGATGTGACATGCTCCACCGTTATTTCTTTGTTAAATGCGCACACGGTGAGACCTCCTAAGGATCTCGTAAGAGCGTAGAATACAGAAACTATTAAATTGTTAAACCAATGGAAACAGTTAACTGTAGTGAATGGGGTGTTATGCAGGAATGCGCTCGACCCCCATTCTCTCATAACTCATCAACAACTCGTTATACCTTTCCTCTTACGAGAGGACATATTAATATTCTGCCACAGCCATCCCACCGCTGCGCATTTTGGAAGGGAGAGAACCCTAGACAAAATACGCACGCGATATTACTGGCCAGGCATGAATTCGCGTGTGTGCGATTGGGTTAAATCCTGCCCGAGATGCGCACTCATTAAACCAGGGCTGGGAATGGCTAAAATGCCGTTACAGCAACAAATGACAGGCCAACGTTGGGGGCGCCTGTCCTGTGACTTCGTCTCAGGATTTAAGCGCACTAACCGGGAGAATTTGGTGATGTTGGTAGTACAGGACCACTTTACAAAATATGTACAAGTCTACCCATTACGTAACCAAACGGCGGCAGTGGCCGCGCAAGCATTGGTGGATAATTGGATACTGATTTTCGGGGCTCCCCTTATATTACACTCAGATCAGGGCACGGAGTTCGAGTCGGAATTATTCCAGACTATGCTCAAACTGATAGGCTGCTATAAAACCCGCACGAACCCTTACTGTCCCAGATCCAATGGCTTAGTTGAACGATTTAATCGAACGTTAATTTCTGCTCTGGCCTGCATGGTCAATGAAGATCAGAGCGATTGGGATGTACATGCTAAGTACGTTGCACACGCATATAATTGCACAATACACGCCGCTACCGGGGTTACTCCCAATACGTTGGTGTTTGGGGAAGAATTGCGCCTACCATGTGATTTGCAATTCGGAGTGTTAGACAAACATTCAGACGACGCTTGCACACCGGCTTTCGTCCGAGGGTTGGAATGTTGTTTCCACAATGCGTATGGCAGGGTGCGTAATAGCACAGAGAAAAGTATTCATAATAGCACAGAGAAAAGTATTCAAAGAAATAAAAATTCTTATGGGAATGCTGACTTCCCACGGTTTGCAGTGGGTGACTTGGTGTTAAGATACCATGCTCCCACGGCACACATTAAACTCGCACCAAACTGGGACGGACCTTGGAAGATTACTGAGGTCATATCCGATACGACGGTTATAATTAAGACGGCGTTATCAGCCGCTCGTAAATCAAATACAGGGCGTTTGAAATTGTACACCGGGCGGATTCCGTCAGATAGCCAAGACGGCGATAAATTAATTAACGCCGAGTCGGCGCGGAAACCCGATACGGCGCAATCTCAGGAACAGACACAGCTGTTGGTTCCCACCACCCGCGGTGAAACAAGCGCCGGGTCGAGCGACCGTTAACATTTATTAGTCAGAAGTCGGGGTGAGAGGCGATCAAATTACAAATGACATCGGTTTATGTTATATTTTATATACCGGTCTATGCCATAATTATGAAGGAGGGTAGGAAAATCGCCGCCCTCCCATGACTTTTACTTACGATACACCTTTAAGTTATAAGACCCCTTTTATAAGGCTCATTAACTTACTTGGGAGACAATTCCGTACTACTGGGGGACTGGGGAAGCAAAATTAGATATTGCATATCATCAGCCCCCATGAAACACCAACAGTATAATGCGTACATTGATAAGGATTTAGGCTACCTATCGATGGTGCAACTATGGTATAGCCCAACATAAAAATGCGTACACATACACCATAAGAACACCAACAGTAAAATGAGTACATCTATTAGAATTACCGAATATATACATCCAACCTTAAAAAGAACTGTACATACACAACATAACAACGACAATGAATGGTAATGTACAAAATTTATTTAAAATTAAAAAAAAAAAAAATATATATATTTATTTAAAGTTAAAAAGAAATTTTTTTAATTAAATTAAATTACAGGGTTTCCTGGTGGGCGGCCCGCACGCAAGAGGCAATGCAGCGGGCCCACCTCTTCTTGGTGCCGCCCGTCGCGTGCACGCCGTCCACCAGTCTTTCATAATGGGTAGCCCCCCGTGAGGTGATGGTGGCGGCGAGATCAGGGGTTGGCTGACCGGCCTCGGCATTTAGCCGCCGGAGAATGTCATTATATAAAGCCAACGCGCGGTCGATGGTCTCCTGCGGAGAATAAAATATCATCATATAACTAAATTGCAGGGAATACATCAGTAATACCATCAGCATTATCGTGCTAGATAAACTATTGCGTATCAGGGTTTCCTTTCCCATCAGGATTCAACACGGCAATCTAAGATGATTAGCTTGGTTAAAGTCGTACTTAAAAAGGGTTCCCTTTCCATCACGATAAACTGCAGCCTCACCTGATCCGCGTGAGGGCGGGGATGCGCCCGATGGTACGCCGCATACTGGGTCGCCGTCCACCTTCGCCGTGCCGGGTGATTGGCGTCGGCCAGGTTGACCGAGGGGATGGTCGCCACGCTCACCCTTCCCGTGTAGACGGTCCGAAGGAGGACGAGCGATTCCTCCCTCCGCACCCCCAGTCCACCGAGGATCTCCATTGCGAACGGCGACCGCGCCGTTGTCGTTCGGGTACGTCGGTCCCGGGACGTGACGTCGCAGATCCCGGCGGCCAGGACCACGTAGTCCGGTCGAAATTCCCTGAAAAGATATACGACCCTTAAATTTGCGCGCTATCACATTTTTTTCTTACAGGTAGTACTGTTGAGTGAATTGCGTGTGTAGACAAGCTTTGATAAAAGTAAATGTAAACATTGCGTTCTGACCAGCGATATTTTTTTTTGAAGGGTTTCGCCCACCTACACGTACCTTATCCCTGGCAGTGACAGCCGCATGGCTTCACCATATCCCTTTCCAGGGTGGGTGAAGACTCGAATATTCTCCTCTTCCACGAGCCGATCAAGATGGTGTTGCAGTCCCGACCCCCGGGAGTCGCAGATTACGGCGACGCGCATTTTTTTTCTTGTTTTTTTTGTTACTGGAGGTAAGAGAGATTGCTTCCTAGGTTGACCGTGTCGTCGTAGCAATGGCAGCAGTTACACTGTGCCCAAGCCAACGCGCCCGTGCACCCAGTCTCTGCAATAGTCAGCTGGTACCAGTGCCGCGGTACGTCGTAACCCTTACGTTTATTATATTGTATTTATTTCCATAGGGGAATGAGTATACAGCATTTAGCAGATTGAGGAAGACGGGAGAAAATAAATACTGGAAGCCATTTCTGTCAGTTCAGGAAATTTTATTGTAAAATCCAGCACGCTATTTGCGCACGGCGCATTGGTATATAGTGATGGGGACATACCCGTTTTGCGCAAAGTTCAGGGTGGCGTATAGATCCCCCAGAACTGTCTCAGGGGACTATATGAGTGTGACGTCATGGTACGGTGTTTACTATGACGAACATTCCAAAATATAAATATAACTAGCAGGCATTTGCGTGATAAAATAAATAAATAAACGGAGTATTGCATTACATACACTATACGTGTACTATCTTAGTACGAAAATAATCGCTCCACTAGCGATAGAGGTGATACGGGAATGTAAACAAGCCCGGCGTAAACAGCGAGTGATAAAAACAACCCGTAAATAAAAAGATATTATCTACGTATCAACATTATATCTTAACAGATTAAAATAGATATACGGTTGATATGTACTCAAGGTAATCTGGGTTTCAGCTCCCCAACACCCTTATTCGTACTATGATCAACCGTATTAATTCTACACAAAACTGACCCCGTGTTGGTGACATTACGAACGGGTCGAGTTGTTGACACCCATTCGGCTACGTAAAAATTATATAAATAAACCCTTATCGATTAAATTCGTATTACATTGGTCGAAAAAGAAAATAAAATTAAAAAAAAAGTTCGTAAAATGCGCTGACTAACGATTAGAGCCCCTAATCGCCCATTTTATAAATTGTAAACAAGGTATTAGGGCAAATGTCAGCACAATACACGACTTTGGTAGATCGAATGAATTCGTTCTAAGGTGGGTGAGCCTGGTGCAGGCGGCCCCGTTGCCATGGAAAACCAAGGCCCTCCGTGACCTAATTTGCATGCGAACCGGGTCAACTCGGGTTTCCCGCCTAAACGCGAGCCTACCATTGGTTGACGGCTAGCAGGAACGCGCTGCCGCGCACTTGCGGCTAGCAAGGCCGTACAGAACTTCAGTCTTCACTCAGCTTACACTGGGTGCAGACTCCACAAAAGCTTCTTGCGAACTCGTCGGGTTTTTGCTGGTCTATTTTCTAATAGGCCGGGTACTCTCCTGGTGGGCAGCTACCTAGTGAGGGGGATCACGAGTAAGCGTTTTGTTTATTGTCTTGTCGGTTAAACAAGCAAGAAAAAGGTACGTAAATAGCCACTGGTCTGGTAATCGGTCGGGGAGCAGGCCTGGTCGCGCAAGCGATCAGGCATGGAATCGGCCACCTCCGCCTTGGGAGGTTCGGGTAAGGGTCCCGACCAAAACCCTCTAACGTGCAACGTGTTGCAAAAGAGCACCGGTAGGATATCGGTGTTTACAGTTCGCGACTGGAATCTCCTCACACCTGAGGTGAGACTGGCCGAAGGTCTGTCACTGGTGATAGACGACGCTTCCGCGGCTCCGGCCAAGGAAGCATCCTGTAGTCAGTCTGTGCCCACCTCGTGGGCTGACAGCGAGACAACCGCTCCTCACGTCAGCCCCATGGTGACTGAGGAGGAATATACTTTGGTCACCAATCGGCGCCTGAAGGATCATGATCAGGAAGATGAGCCTACCCCCTCATCTTCAGGTAAGTCGTCTAATGTTCGACTTTCTAAAGCAGAAGCAGCGAGACGTTCACCCCGGAAGCGGTCGTCGGAACGTGTAGCTGCGCGAAACCCTTCCCCCGCGGCGGCGGAAGGAAAAGTACCTGCCACAGCATCAAGGGCTGTGACAAGGGATTACGTGTCAGAAGAGGAGGATTCACCTCCTGCTGACCCAACTTTGGACCCACTCTACGGGACGATGGCACTTCGTCTCGAACGGCTGGAGCTAGGTGAGCTAAAATGGGATAGCGATATCCCAGTTGCTACCATTCCTGAGAGGTATCCCTCCCTCGTAAATTGCGTATACAATAAACGCACTCTTGGTTCTGTCCCTATAAAAAAGGCAGCTGAATTGGGTATGTTGCAGGAATCTGTACTGGGGGAGAGATATTTCGACCCCCCATGCCCAAACCGTACATTAGCCATGTATATGTTGCCCCCAACACCTACTGGCCGTAGTAAATTGCGCCTCCCCCCTGTCCAACGGGAAAATGGGGAGGATTCTGATGTAGAAGATTGGGTAGATGACCATCAATCCGGCCTTCAGCCCTATGTGCAGCGTATCCACGAGATAATTACTGCTGTGCGTGGATTAACTAAGTCGCCGTATAGGGCGCACGATATTTCCCACTTGAAATTTATTCGGCATACTTTCCGCCCAAAAGACAAGTGTCAATTCTGTAAATATTTCCTGGAACGCGGCAGCGCGTTACCAGAAAATTTGAGACACCCTAACCGCCGCTACAAGCGTTGGGATGTATTGGCTCGTCACATTTGTGAGGAGCATTTGTATACTGTGCCAAAATGGTCGTGCGACGATCACCGTTCCGCAGCGTGCCCGTTCACTAAATCGACGGGTAAACCCTTCTCGACTCACCGAAGGGGTCTGATGTTACGCCATTTAATGTCGTACGGAATTTGCGCCAAGTCGGGTCACAAGCGCCCGCAGTCCACCATAAGGAAACTGGCGCGTGTAGCTCAAGATCCGTCCTTGTCGGATAACTGTAGGTATACCTTCATTCCGGAGTTTAATGCCGAGCGCGGCCGCCAAATTCTCGCCGAGACTTTGCGGTTACCGATATCAGCGCACACTGTAGCAGTGTGCATATACGGAGGCGTCACCTTAGGCGAAAAAGCTTATTTTTCCGCAGGCAGACGCCGTCTTAAAGAGAAGTTAGATAGAGAGGACGGTATCGTTACCCGTCCTACCACGTCCGGGGGCCGCGGCCACAGGTCCCGCCGAGGCCGTCCCCAGCCCCCACAACCCCGCCCCTTTAGAGCGGATAAAGTCGAGTCAGGTATTTCGTATGCCTCAGCGGTGGTGGATCCTCCCGCAGAGGACCCGCCTCTCGAACGGACCGCGGCGCAAATCGCGCGCGGCGATGAACTGCAACAGTTTGGAGAGAAGGAAAGCGCACGCTTGGCTGCCCTTCGCCCCAAACCTGCGGCGGCTCCTACCACGGTATCGGCGCCCGTCCAATCGACGAAACGCAAGGGCGCCAGACCCCTGAATCCTTCACTGCCCACAGTGGGATCCATTCCCGCCTCGCTCCGTCGCGACTTAAAACGACGAGCTTCCGAGATGGCCACCGCGGCTTCAACCGACGCGCAGCCATCCACTAGTACAGACGCTCCATTCCAGCCGGACTTATCACCGGCTGCAAAGAAGCGCCTGATAGAGCGTTATAATTGCTTACCGCCCTCCGTCCATGAGGTCCTCGCGCGGGACTCCGGCCCGGAGTCAATTGAGACAATGGACTTTTTCATGAATATGGTAAGTTCTATGTCCACTTTCTGGGTAAATCGTCTGGACGCAGTCAAAGTGACTTGCGCGCAGACGATGTGGGAAACTTCTCAAAAGGAGATTGAGAATACTAAAGCAGAGGCGAAAGCCCAAGTCAAGGCGGCCGACGATCGTTACCGTTTTATGATGGATCATTATGATCGACAGCTCCACCAATGGGAGGAGATGAACATGAAGTTCAACTTCCGGTTCGGCGTATCCGCCCTGCAGTGGGACGGCTCTTTTGAGACGTTGGATTTTTCCGGCGTCCCACAGTCCGTCCTCCGACCGTACTTCACTGGCAGTACGGAAACCGCGCAGGTCTCTGCTTCAGGTGACCATACAGCGAATGTGGCAGAGGAATCTACTTCCTCTGCTGCGCCAGCTGCTCCAGTTAACTGGATCCCGGGGAGCGCCACAGTCAAACCCTTGGGACCCTACGTTGCGCGTACGCAAATTGCGCCCCCCATGGTTTCCCATAAGGGGAAAACCGACAAGCCTAAGGGGAGATCAGCCGTGGCAAGCCCAGATTTGCTGCCGCCTACCCTGAGTCCACACCCATCTATGAGTGTGGATATTGTACCGTCCCCACCTTTACGTGAGGAAATCGTACCGCTTCCACCCGCGAGGGCGGAAATCGTGCCGCTTCCACCTATGATGGCGGAAGTCGTGGCCCCACCGCCACGTTCACCTCCGAGGGATCCCATTGTATCCCCCGTTAATGTCGAGTCGTCGCTGAGTAGTTTTGCAGAATCCTGCAAAGTTTTTAACGATCAGACCGCACGTGACTGCGCGCATTTGGCGCCGGCTTCCCGTATCACGACGCCGTTGTTAGCACCAGAGCACGACGACCTCGAACAGTTATCACCGGTCACCTTACCGGTAACTCCTGGAGGGCCCACCCCCCTCAGCGAAACTCCGCTGATTTTTACCTCCGACGAGGAGGGAGAGTATTCGGATGCGATCTCCGATATAACAGTATGTTCGGTAAATATGGATACCGACGAAATCCCGGAACCAAGGGCCGGATCACCGCCTTCCTGCGAGCCCCACTCACCCGAGCTCCAGGAAGAGCTTACTGTCGATTAGGGGAAAATAATCCCCAGCGTGAATAGGCTAGGCCTATAATTAATAATGTATTTTATTATAATACATAACAGTAAAATATTGAGATCACCTACAATATTCAAACGCGTAATTAAATATGTGTACAGTAAAGAGGCTTAGCCTATAGTCGGCACGTGCTCCACTTAAATAAAGTACGTTAACAATAAATATTGCTACTCCTAATACAATATATAAATGCGTACCAGCTATGCATAATGTACTAAGGCTCAGCCTAGAATTTCGCATAATTAACATCAAATAATCAATTTTCAAAATTAGGGACGGGTTTAAACATATTAACATAATTATTCCATATTCTACATTCTAATAGGTCTGATCCTCTGCTAAACCATAATTTGTGTATTAATATTCTCTCTTTTCCTTTAACTTCCATACGCATAATTTCACAATACTACACTGCCCCGGGAGCCGCGACAACCACCAGGCGTCGTGCGCGGGTTTCGCGGGGGGGAAACCAGGCGCATTCCAGGACCACGCCCCATTCACCAAGGCGCGGCACGCGTTGGACCTGGACGGCGCACCCTCGCGAACCCAGCCATCTTCATCTCACGCTTCAGGGCACCACAATGGGTATCGTTTGGGGCACATATACATTCTGGGATTTCGGTTGGGGCGCAAAGGGTATTATCCATTATGTCATGTTAACACAATTACACTAAACTTTTCACACCCCGCTTATAAATATCCTATAATTAGGCAACACAGAGGATCAGATTTAACTATTTTATAGTCCCTAAATTAATTAATAATTATATCCTTCCGTTATCGTTAGTCATAAATTTTCTCTGAGGGCAGCAGCTGGTAGTAGAAAATTTAATCGTAACGGGCAGTTTATAAATTAACATTAAAATTGGGATCTTTTAAAAATATAACTTAATTAATAATATATCCATACCAAAAGGTAAAATAAAATAATTAAACAAAAATTAACTTAAAAAAAAAAATATATCTCTAGGCCAGGCGGCAATGAGGGATCATTATTATAAATACCATATTCCAAATTACTTATGTCGAGCAAATCGCTGTAATAACTACGTTCTAAATTACTCGCGAAATTAATTCCTTGGTTCCTTGAATAAAAAGTCAAGTAAAAGTTTAACCAAAGTAAAAAAAAACATCCTGCCTCCTCACAGGAAACGTTCCCCAGGCCGGGAAGAGAAAGAATAATACCCCACTATTTCCAAATTTGCACACGTGCACCCAATTTAACTATTTCATCTGGATTAAAAACAAAGCACGTAACACCTGCAGAATACATGCCATAATAATAAAATTATATATATATCCTTGTGCGGCCTGCTTTCGGAAAACACTTAGGTCCACACTAAATGTAAATAACCGATTGTAATATATTGTACATATGTGTAGACTTTGCATATTATCCCAGAAGTAACGGGTAGTACACACCGTCCCCATGGGACGCGAATTGCGCCCAAATTAATACGCATTTCGCGCACGAGGGTACCGTACTGGCGGTGATGCTGGAGTATGGTTCCCCATCACGGGGAAATATTAACAATTAGCATATAACCTTAATAAATTCTCTCTGAGGGCACCAGCTTGTGAGTTGCCATAGTGTAATATAATTTAGCCTTTTTTTTATAGTATCTCTTCCAAATTGGCGTAAAAGTTCTCACTATATTCGATAATGGTTTAAATACGTTTCAAAGTTTCAGAATAAACAAATACCTGTACTGCGGAACATACTCCTGCAATTGAAAATAATATTAGAGGAGATAACATAAATACGGGTAGACTTGTACGTATTTAGGAGAATGGTCCTGAATTCCAAGTTAGAGTGTCACATTTCTTAACACGCAGTATTTTCATACATATAACGGTAGTGCCTTGTGGCGAATACAAAACGCGTACGGTCATGTGCCGATGCGCATTTCTGGAGACGTCGACATAAACTTAGTTAGAATAGCATATAAAAACACCGTCAACGCATATCGCGCACACGACGAGCGATTACTTAAACGCGCGCTTGCGTCGCCGTGATGTCAACCTTGTCGGGCGATTGCCCATAATGCCCTGCATACTTAGTCTGGCTGTCGGATTGTCATTTAGGCCTATGCCATAGCTGAAACATCAATAGCTGGCATGGCTCACCTTGTTAAAAGTAACTGGTATACTTATGAAGAAATCAACCGAGTAGACGCGAATTGCGCACTCGCAGCTGTAGTGCTCGCAGCTAATTGCGCGGCTCAGGAACGCCCCTTAAGTCCTAGGGACTACGGCCTACAGCCTGCTCTCTGCATAAGGCACGCAGTTTTGCTGTTCATTTATTAAATCTGGTGGTAGTCCAACATTACCGTTGTCATTCGGTAACCCCTTTTCATTCGGGCATATGTCATAGCTGATACATCGATAGCTGGCATCGCTCACTCTAAAAAAAAAAAAAAAAAATAACTGTGTAAACCTAGATACGTATTGACCGAGCAGACGCAAATCGCGCGCTCGAAGATACAGTGCCCGCATGTGTTTGCGCGGCTCATGAAACGCCCTTTGAGTCCTGAGGACTATGGCCTACAGCCTGCTCTCTGCATAAGGCACGCAGTTTTGCTGATTATGTGTTGGATTAAAACTGGTTGCGAGTGGCAATCCCATTACCTGGTAGGGAGTAAGCGTGGTGCGGTGCCCCAATTGGGAAAATGCGCCGGGAGTATTTAATTATGCGGAGCCCACATGGGTTTTCCCATCGGGAGTACCACGACTTACGGTGCCCACATTTGACTTTACGGTCGGGAGTACAATCTAAATGTACGGTGCCCAAATAGTAAGAACCGGTCGGGAGTATTTTATATATACGGGGCCCGCCGGTCGCCAGTAATGCGCACTCCCATCTTCGCCTTGCCAGATGCTACGCTATGCGATAGGCACATACTATTGTTGTAGCGCTATCAACTGTAAATCCACCTATGATTTTGGGCCAGAGTTGAGTACGCATTGAGCACGCACATTTTAACGCAGCATATATTCTAAAATGAACAATCTAAATAAGGAAAGAAATACCCCCAAGCACTCAGCATTGTCAGCGGGTTTTGTTCCCTTCAGGAGTAATCTTACAGCCAGGTCTATGTATAGGTAATAACCCATTATATTGCAGGTGCAGCATCGTCTAATCGTATCTGGGCTTCCTCCACTGTAATTTTAATATTAAAACAACCCGCAGCCTTGTAGAATTCGCCGAGAACTGGACCGATAAATCTCTTCATGATGAATCGTCCAGTTCAATACCTGGTTGCGGGGTGTGTTTAAATTTTGTCGGTAGCTCAATATTTCCTTGCGCTTCCATTTTTAAGATTCTCCCCATTTTTCTAGCCCACGATCTAGTCACAAGGGATTCACGAGTAAAAATGCGCAGGGGCGTTTGTCAATATAAACATTATAACGCTATTCATATAAAATTCTGTATGGCGCAAGTAAAATGCGCGCCTCATTCAAATGTTGCCAAAAAGCGTTATAATAGTATCATTTATATATTAAACTTTAATATAAATTTTTTTCCGATAGGATAAATACAAAAACACGAAAGCCCAATAAGTGGCAATGAAAAAAATTCTTCCGAAGTCATGGTCAACGCAAAATATCTTCCGCCCTTTTGCGCGGAAGATATTTTCCACCCCGAATGGGATATACATAAGCGACGTTCCAACTTTGGATTTTCGGCTATGGTTATCCCATGTTATAGTTCTTGTTAAAGTTGGTATTCAAGCTACGAAATAACACAGAAGAAGAGTTTTCCGTCCAGCAGCAACGGCCCCCAAGTACGTTCGCATCGCTAGAAGTCCGCCCAGGAGTCTTTTTGTGGGGCTTGATCCAGACAGGTCGGGGGTGTAAAATAGAGCAGTGTGTGTATTAGTTTGATCATGACACCTCCGACATTTCATTGTTATACGCGGAAGCGTCGGTCCCGAGCGACCGACTACAGCGCCACATATGTTAATGTTAAGCAGGCTCACGGCTGACCTCCTATATGCCTTTATTAGGAGGATTGTTGCATTTTATTTTAAGTTGGGGTTTTGCCATAGCTGATACATCGATAGCTGGCATAACCCACCCATGTACATGTATATTAAACCTGACATTAATAATATATAAAAAAAAAAAAACATTGCTCACACAACGCATTTCAATTTTAAAATAACGAATATATATCCATATGGCAGCTATGGCGGTTCATGATGAAAGGGAGATCCTGTAAGGAGTCAATCCCCCTGAGACCAAGCCTTGGTTGGCCATCTACCGTTTTGGCGCGGAAGTAAATCATACAACAGTATTATTTGTCTAAGGGACACTTATGGATTTACCATTACCTGGTGGGGAGTAGGGGTGGTGCGGTGCCCCAATTGGGAAAATGCGCCGGGAGTATTTAATTATGCGTAGCCCACATGGGTTTTCTCATCGGGAGTACCACAACTTACGGAGCCCTCAAGTGACTTTACGGTCGGGAGTACAATCTAACTGTACGGTGCCCGAATAGTAAGATCCGGTCGGGAGTATTTTATGTATACGGGGCCCGCCGGTCGCCAGTAATGTCCTCCTCCTTTTGGGCAAATTAATATCATATACATTTGTGATAGGCACAAATTTGCGCTTCGGCGCATTGTCTTTACTTGCCATGCGGTAAAATTTTCTTAAAAGAAAATATAGACGGCATTCACTCAATTATTCCTGAAAGCTATTTGCGCACAGGCGCATCTATAAGTACGCTATTGTCGACTTTTTAGAGGTCAGTTTTTGCGCCCTAGCGCGTTTATGGATGAGTATTTATATCTTCTGATGCACTTAGTTTAAGTTATTGAAAAGAAAAACACAACGAGAAGTAAAATTTGTGCCCAGCGCGGTCAGCGATAATTTTCGCTGAACGCGCCGGGAAACGGTCATAGCTTTATTATTTTCAGGTGCTACACCCGCGAGGCTTTGTAGTCTCGCCCACTTTGCTATTTTTCAGACGAACGACAGTACCTGTTGTTCGTCTGGGGGAGCAGTGAAGTGGGCGTGTCTACTCGCCTTGAGCAATTTGCGCACTCGTCCAACGGGAGCGCAAATTGCTTCCGCATGTGCACGCGACGGTTCGCGGGGGTAAAGCGTTGCTTAGCGACTAGCTAAGCAACGAAAGAAGGTCTGGCGTTCGGGGCCTGACCCGGCAGACGTGTTTATTCGCGCTCTGTCATTTTCAGCCGATATTCGGTCTTTTTCTTATCTAAATTCTAAAACCAAGGTAATCAAATCACACGGGAGGAAAAGGGAGTTAGTAGCGCCTTAAATAGGTATGCATATTTCGTTGGTATCCTTGTTAGTTATGGTAAGAATAAAGTCGTGAGCTCTCGTGAAGGTGGACTGAGACGTTCCTTGCATTCTTTACTATCCTCCAGTATTATTGTGGATTAACCGCTATAGAAAACCTGATATTCGATTGCTTTATATGGAATTAAGGGCCTTAAGCCTAAGTAGGCCTTATGCAGTTACTTACTCCATCTGTGGGAATATAATGACAGACTATAACAGAATTTAACGTAGTGTTACTTCAAGGCGGAAATTAACGACATTAACTTAGAACTGATTATCAGTGACAGCGGCAGCATCCCTAGCCGTACGCGTACTTCTAGAATTATTCAGTAACACAATTAATATACCGAAATGCGAAGGGGGCAGCCAGCTAGTTGAAATAACCTAACTTATAGAAGTAGGGAAACTTTAGGCCTATAGGCGCGCTCGTCGGCGAATTGCGTATGTAGATGAAACTCTGGCTGGTCGCCTTTCGCGCGGGGCGGACACCGACATAGATATATATACAGATATATATGTATGAGTCACTCAATGTTATTAGGTCACGATATGCAATTGTTTGATGTTTTTTGCTTATTAGAATTCCCAACCTTCCACATGGAAAGCCTGCACTTTTACCGATTCGGTCACCTCGTCCAGTCATATCGGAAACATTCGGTAAACTACATGGGTGCAAAAAAAGAACTTCTAAAAAAACAGCAAATACTGCAGAACAGAGCCCTACAAATCTGCCTAAGAGTAGACAAGCTGTACCCAACCTATGAGTATGACATACACACAAGAATCAAAGTAAAATTACTAGAAAATAGGAGAATAGAATTCATTTGAAAACACTAGCATATAGCTATAGTCAAAACAATAAACTCCTAACAAAACCACAAAGGACTACTAGAGCAAATAATGCGCCACTAGTAAACCAGACCAGAAGCCAAATAAAAGCTCACGAGAGAAGCATGCTGGAAATGGCTGCCAAGGTGCGGAATGCCAAAACGGTAAAGGAACGACAAATTCCTGACCTAAAAACATACAAAAAATATATGTGCAAAATAAGGCTAGGAAACCCCCACTAAGCTGCAGTGCAAAGGGGCATGTGATATGTCACGGCCCACCAGCGGGATGGGACGCCAAATAGAAGGTAATCATGCCAAAAGTAGCCAGACAGCACACCAGACAGCTATGTACAAGCCTATGATATGTAAATAGGAGTCGGCTAGTCTAGTAGTAAGAGTATATAAAAATAAAATACATATATGCCAAGAAAATCCCAAAAAACTAACATAGGCTACTAGTACCAACCATACCAACCAACTATCTATATGCTACTGAAATGCAGGCAATCAAATACCTTATCAGCAGCTACTGTGTGATAAGATAACACCAACACTACAGCTGGCCAGCATTGAAAACAAGCCTGAATACCCAGGCTTGTATGCTATGGACAGAATAAATACAGCCTCAATAAAGAACCCCCCGCCCCCCAACAAAAAAAAACAACCCACAATGAATGCCAACAAGAGACCTCGTGAGCTGACAAACAAATCAGAAAAGGCGAGTGACGGTATGAATACATTGATTAATATTGCCATTCAAAGTAGAATCATATCATGACTAATGAAAGTTTTGTTTAAAAGAAAAAAAAAAAAAATAGAAGCAGGGAGAGTGGCAGCCATTTCATGTGTAATCAGTTAGGTTGTTTGTCAAAACGGACTGCCGACAGGGGGAGGTGGTGCTTGGGAAGGGTAGAGGCTCATGGGAGTTGATAAAGGATTGGGAGTGGGGGGAAGGGGTGTGTGGGTGGTTGGGCTGTTTATTCTCATGAGACCTAAGCCCAGTTCCGTATAGTCTCAATAGAATCTCCAGGATCCCATGCATAAACTTTGTCACTTAACACTCTTGGTTTACATAGCCGCGTAGTTTTCTGACAGTATTGATGATTATAATATTTACATACATATGCATTGTAAGAAATCCTCTGATGGGAGTGAGGTTTTCCTGCGCTAACAGGTGCGGGGGAGCACCGGAGGTGGCGCCACCAGTTATGAGCATGGGGAGGAGGCAGAGCAGAATATTCGGTGTAATAAAAATATAAAACAAAATAATTCACTTCAGTGCCTTTATACTCGCATAATACGTCATACATCGCATATATATACATGTTTAACCGTTCTTATTTGTTTGATTCCATTATTATGCCATTGTTTCCCTGCTCCTGCCACTGGCTGCCGCTGCCTCTCCTTCCTGTCGCCATTGGATTGTTTTTGTTGAATTAATTCCGGCCCAAGTGCTGACAGCTTGTGTGCTACACGTCTATGGGCTCTACCCGCCCTGCATTTGATGTGTATTAATTACTATTATTCAGAACTAAGGCCACCCACCGGTGTACTCCGCCGCTGCTGTCATTTATATACACCCAAGATATTACCAATTATTATTCTGGTTTGAGTTAAGGCGGTGGTTACTAGTCTCGAGAAGAGGGTTAGGCTACATACGGGGAGGTCTTCGTTACTCCCTTTTCTGGGCAGAAGGCCCTTCGTACTAGATATAATAAGGAACCATTATTAGGGAGTTGACCATAGCGGTTAGTGTAATAAGGGACCTGTTCATAAAGAGTAAGGAATGCAAGGAACGTTTCAATCACATTTTAAGAGCTCACAACTTTATTTCTGTTCCTACCAACACCATCTAATCTCTTCAAACATCGCTGGTATGAATAGATACTTCCCCTCCCTTCTTTTAGAGTTAAAATATTCCCAATTACTGTATTTAAAGCCCAAATATCGTCTAAAACATCAGAGCGCTAATGAAACGCGTATGATTGGTCTGGGCCTGACGGCTCAAACCTTCTACATTGCTAGGAGAGTAGCATGGGATGCCACGGACCGTCACTTAGCAATGAGTTACAGAAGCGAACCCTTCCCCACATTTGATGGCCAATGAGGGTTCGTCTTGGTGAGCAGCCCGCATTTCCATATGCGGGTTGCTCGACCCCAGCCCGCACTGGCCACAGCTCGATTATAGTCTTGCCCACTTCACATGTATATATACATATATATATATATACATATGTATGAATGTGTGCAACTTAATTGGTATCTGCAGACTTAATTGGGGATTATATATGTGCTCTATAATCTATTATGGGAATATAAACAAGGACACTATCTATCTTCAGTTCCCTATATAATAGTATACTCACTATATCCATTCTAACTGACCCTGCGTAGTCCAGTATTGGCCACACTGGCGCCACCTGTGAGGGGCTCTAAGCACTGTATGCCAGCTGTGTCTAGTCATTATCGCCGAAAGACCCGTTTGGACGGTAACACTGGAACACTAACTCTCATAGTTGAAGATTGAAGAATTTTGAGGCGCTGTAGCCAAGAATGTCTGCATTTGCTCGCCGGTGCCATATATTTTTTAGCTTGGACTGAGAAAGCATGGAAGTAGTTTCTCGTTAACCTGTGGCGCCACCGGTGATTAGTCAAGCCTGTATCTCCGCGGTCACTTACGGCAGGATTTTAAATATAATAACATCATTCAGAGGTTATATTCTTGAAGAAGATTTATACTACCTATTATGGATAAGTCTGAATAGACTTGTTTTCACCATTAGACAGTTTGTCGATAGAAAGCCCAAGCCTACACTTTTACTGACCCAAGGGATTTTTAACCTCCCATAGGACATAGACATGGTATGAGAGCAACTGTCCTTTGATGATGCTGTAAGTTATACACAGCAGTGGAAATCCAAATTGGCAGAAGTGGGGGCACGGGGAATCGAACCACTGACATTCAGATTAGGAGTCTGACCTAGAAAAAAGTCAGCCACTCTAACCACTCCGCCACAGAGAACGCCACAATTTATGATTACATATATTGTATTTCCCTCTTCCTATATGTTCAAATATCTATACATATGCTGTATAAGAATTATACAAGTATAATAACCAAGAATTCTATACTATCCTAACACCCACCCACCAGCAATCGGGTGGTTGAGCCTCGGACTACTCATCTACTGCTCAGGTTTCAACTCCGACAGTGGCGCCACCGCTCGCCTGCTCACTGTTCTACTCACTTAACACCTAGCTAAATTAAATATATATATTCACGTGGGTACGGCAACGGATGAGCAATAGCTGTCCTATTAGTATTAACTTATATATATATACTTGGAATTAAGCGAGCCTTTAATTATTTCTGTCGTTTATTCAGAATCGGAAATAGGAAGGGGTTAATGTGCAGAGAGGCTAGGGGAATAAATGGCTAACATTAGTGACATGCAATAACCATGGTCTCCACATCTGCATTATATATTGCCCGCGTCCCAAGCATGAGTGACAACATCATTGCCAGTATCTATAATACCAGCAACATCTGTTACCACTAGTACCAGCCCCATCTTGGTCTTCGGCCGTCCCTCCAGCCGCCCCCCCCCCCCCAATACACACACAATCCCCCAACAACACTCAATCTTACCAGGAAACCAGCCATCGCGTGAAAAGACGAGTGCACAAGGTGAGTCTTGAAGTAGCTTTTATTTTTAAATGGCTAACTTCTGAAATATTTTAAGCGCAAACATGGTACATTAATTTTGGCATGCATGCCAAAACTCTCACCTCCATTGGCTTCTGCAGCGACAGGGTCTATTAAATTGACTCAGTATTCCCTTATATGCAGCAACAAATGCTTAATAAGTGCACCTGTATCTAAGTTATACGTGTAGAATCAAATTTAGATACTTGCTTTGGTTTTGACAATTTGATACTTCATCGGACTACGCAGCTTTGAGACAATAGCGCACTCTCGCATTCACTCTTGCTCTCTTGCTATTTAGAGCTTCAGCTCTTAGCTATATAGCTCTCTCGTTCTCTAGCTCTCTCACTCTCTCGCATTCTCACTCTCTCACTGGCTCGCATTATCGCTCTCTCACTCTCTCGCATTCTCACTCTCTCAGTCTCTCGCATTCTCGCTCTCTCACATTCTCGCTCTCTCACTCTCTCACATTCTTGCTCTCTCACTCTCTCGCATTCTTGCGCTCTCAATATCTCGCATTCTCACTCTCTAACTCCCTCTCTCTAGCTCTTTCGCTAACTCACTGTCACTATCTATACATAATATCACGGTTGTATGACTCTGTGCGTGGTCATGGATATACAAATGCCATTATAGGGTTGTGTGAATTGGAAATAATGGTAGACGACTAGACATAGGGTGGGAGCACAATGTGTGAACTGATTTGCTAAGTGGGTAAATTCTGGTGGGAAATGACACAGTGTCATTAGTGAAATGTCCCTCGGGCTGCTCAAAGCCTAATGAATTCTTTAAAATATACGACCACCAGGGGCGCCTCGGTCAATACGGATCCTCCCCGAGGTGCTTGCCTTGCGGAATGAGGCTGTGTGTGGGGGTGGGGTGGGGGGTATGGTGGGTGTGTGTGAGGGGGTGGTGTGGGTGGTTTGGGTCGTGTGAGCAGTGTGAGTGGTGTGTGGTGTTGGTGCATGGTGTGTGTGGTGTGTGGTGTTGATGCATGGTGGGGGTGGTGTTGGTGCATGGTGTGTGTGGTGTTGATGGTGGAGGTGGTGTTGATGGTATTGGTGGTGTGGGTGGCGTGCGGGTGGTGTTGGTGGTGTTGTTGGTGTGGGTGTTGGGTGGGTGTGATGCGGGTGGTGTGGATGGTGTGGGGGGGTGTTGTGTGTGTGGTGTCGGTGGGTGGTGGGTGGTGTAGGTGTGTGGTGTGTGTGGTTGGTGGTGTGGGTGGTGTGGGTGGTGTGGGGGGTGTGCGTGATGTGGGTGATGTGGGTAGACGTGCTGAGAGAGTGTTGGGCAGGTTAGGTTTTGCTTTGGTTTTTGTATACTTCTTAGTTGATTGCGGTGTTTTCCTTTAATTGTGCTGAGATGGATAAAACAAGTTGTAGTCAATATGATTGATTGATTGGTGGTTTCTTTACACTCTGTCGGCAGCATAGGCCATATTCACGGCGAGAAATGTTTGTTTTTTGTTCAAACCATCGCCTTTACATGTAAAAACAGACAATCAATTATGTGCCAATAGACACTCATTAAATTACAAAGCTCACAATCATATATTTGTGGCCCGTTGTCAATATCCAGTACCTTTGCATCAAATCTGCGCGTTGAACATGATGTTCGGTTAGATTTGATATTATTTTCGTGGGGGTGATGAAAAGGGGAAATATTGTGCCTAGATCGGGACTCGAACCCACATCTCTTTGCACTCCGGGCCTGTGTGCTAACCATTACACCACCTAGGCTCCATGATATCAACACACTACCCACACCTACCTGTCTATGTGATTACTTGCCTGAGAGGTCAGTGCTGACTACTACACTCGTGCCCCTGGAATTGTAAGTATTTTAATGCTTACAATTACATACATACAGGCAATTCACTTACACATTCATACACAGGCTAGGTTCAACAACCATACAGCGCATAGTTTGTACAGGATCCTGGTCATGGCACCAGTGTCATGGCGGTGATGAAAATGGGAAATATTGTGCCTAGAGAGGGATTCGAACCCACATCTCTTTGCATTCTGGGCCAGTGTGCTAACCATTACACCACCTAGGCTCCATGATATCAACACACTACCCCCCCTTCTACCTGTCTATGTGATTACTTGCCTGAGAGGTCAGTGGCGACTACTACATTATTATTAGTAGTAAGTAGTGTCAGTCTTTCCAACACCAAAAGACAATTTGCAGCAAGCATCCAGGAATTATTCACAATTGACGAATTGCATTTGATTTGCATGGAACATCAAGTTGATCCTTAGGCTATTTGATGCTAAATCAAATCTAACATCTATGAGCCTGTCTCAAAAGGTGCTAACTCTTCGGTTTTTTTGCCCATAGTAACAATTGACACAAAACATCACAGAAAAGGTTACACTGAAAACACAAGGACATTTGCTTCAAATCAATATGTATTCTATTGGGATTATGAAACACCATGTAAAAAACAAATCAGATTATCCTGAGCAAATGCATAAGTAGATAGTGTGTTGATCATTACTATGGACAAAGTTTTGTCCCATATTGCTTGGCACCTTTTGAGACAGTCTCATATACACAACCACATCAACACTAGTGTACTTTAATGTCTTGCTGCAAATACCTTGGTGCAGGAAACTCATTCTTGCATTATGTTGAGTCCTATGCTGTACACTATGCAGCACAGGCTGCTCCCCCACTTTTAATGTTCAGAATGGGGTGTGCTGCACACAATGCAGCACATTCCACTTCCTCATCACCATGTACAAACCAAATGTGATCACTTCTATGGCTGGAAGACCAGTGCCTGGGCACTGACAAAACGTGTTCAGATGAATAAAGTATTTACAACAACAATCAAGAGAATGGCCACCACCCTCCTCAGGTCAGCCCGCTCTGGTAAACCTGATTGGTTACCACCCTTCCCGGCATTCTGTCCTGTCACCATTGTTGCCATGGAGACAGCCTCACTCCTTGACAAGCTGGCAACCCGTGCAAACTGACCAACCCGCATGTCTATTTATTATGTGATTTTTACTTGAATGTTATCATTTGGCTCTTCTGGGAATCTTCTTGGCTCTTCTGGTTTGTGATCTCCATCTACGTGTGACATATCTGAATAAATATTCTGTTTACCTGCACTCCCAATTTCCTTGTATTTTCTCGTGCTTAATTATAGATACTAACATATTCTTAGGCTCCCGCCCCCCCAGAGGAGCATTAGCTTTTAACTTTAGATAGGGGGGTATCAACTAAATATTTATTTTAAATCTCTAAACAAAACTAAAACCCAATGAAAATTAAAAGAGCTTGCACGATGATTAAACGGACGAAATAATAGGAAAACAGTCCAGGCAATTACAGAGAAAAGGAGACACTTATTTTAACTTCCCACCCCCAGCTCAATAAAGAATATATACAAAAAAAGAAACTTTAAATTCTGAAGTAGAAAGGAGTTACCTTGAGGAGACGGTTCTGGATTTGTAATCAGAATGCTGGACACAAATAGCAACAACTCTCCGATTCGTAAGGAAGGAATCAGAGAGGTGTGTGGAGGAGTGGGGAATGTTTATCAATTTTGTAAGTCATTGATTTGAACGCTCGACCTTCCACACCGGAAGCCAGCGCTCTTAACGATTCGATCATCGCGTCCAGTCGGGGTTGGGTGTGGGTGATGTCGGTATTGTTGGTGTGGCACAAATAAAGCATGACACACTTCTCTGTGCCACACCAACAATGCCGCCATCACCCTCACCCAACCCCGACTGGACCACACCAACAATGCCGCCGACACCCTCACCCAGCCTTGACTGGACGCGATGGTCAAATCGGTAAGAGCGCTGGATTCCCGTGTGGAAGGTCGGGCATTCAAACCAATGACTTACGAAATTGATCATTTTCGCTACCTAGCCTGGCGCTCAGCATTACTAAGATAGGGCAAATGCTGGCTTGCTCAGTATCAGGATAATGTGACGGAGGAGTGGGA